>UESW01003722.1:0-21227 GCA_900491605.1 Calamus simplicifolius | reverse complement strand
TGAAAATTAGTATCATGCATTTATGCATGTAAATCCTAAAACTGACACAAGCTAGTGTTGGGTATTAATCTTCTTTTGCTAAAAATCCCTTGCTGTTGTCCTTTTCCAATAGGGAAAGTATAACTTTCTGTTTAGAGTTAATGTGAACTTTGGTATTGCCAATTCATTCAAATATATCGATGATAGAGATATTTATCTATTTTTCCATGCATGAGGACTTGGGCCCAAGGTCTCCCCAAAGGAAGTCATGCTATAATTGGAAATGTTTGGAGCTTGATCTGCAGAAGTTCTTTTGATTTGTATCATCATCATGTTTTAAAGACCCTTATTAGGATGACCTTCACAAATAATTTATTGTAAACCTATCATGAGTCTATAAAAGCAAAGCTTAGCTGTTGCAAAAAAATTTTTTACAGAAATTAATAACTGTTGTGTTATTCATGATGGGCATCTGGGAATCTAGCGCTGATATACTATTTTCACTGTCTTGGTTGAATCTTTGTGGAAATAGGATGTTCCTGTGAAGGGGACAGACATCATATCAGCCTCTTGGTTGCAATGTATGTCAAGCTAAATACATTTTACCTATTCCTTTTTATTTCCTTCAACATTGGTGATTTTTCACTTCATTGGTATTGTAGGAAACTACCTAAACAAGTCAATGCTAGGTCACAGCTGCATGCACGATGTTTCTTATTGTTCTATTGTATTTAGGTAATTTAATTAAAGTTTGCATACATCATAGTGCTGGTACCTTAACTGTAGGGTTGAAGATGATAGATGAAGTTTCATTGTTAGGGATGTTGGCAGTCCCTTTCATTTCCTCTTTATTTCCTTTTTTTGGTTGATGGAAACCTTTGCATGATTCTAGGACTTTGATGCATGCTTTAGGATCAAGTAGCCAGACTTGTAATTTCTTTTGACATTTCGCAGGATATATTAAATGAAGGAGGGCTTCGGAAGTATTATATGATCGACGCATCCCATTAAAATTAAAAAAAATTATAAAACTGGTATTAGGCTAGCTATGCTATATGGAATAGAGTGTTAGGCAATACTGAAACAACATGTGAATAAATTAAGTGTAAAAGAAATGCGCATGTTAAGATGGATATGTGGTAAAACTTTAAAAGATAAAATTAGAAATAAACATATACAAGAAATGATAGGAGTAACCCCAATTGAAGATAAAATGAGAGAAAATTAGTTACGGTGGTTTGAACATATACGACGAAGGCCTTTAAATGTTCCAGTTAGAAAGAGTGTTTTTTAACAATCCATGATAATGATAGAGGTAGAGGTAGACCTAAATTAATATAGACAAAAATAATTAGAAAAGATATAACTATTTGTAATTTGAGTGTCAAGTTAGTCCTGAATAGGGTATAGTGGAGGAAGCAGATTCATGTAGCTGACCCCATGTAGTTGGGAAAAGGCTTAGTTGAGTTGAGTTGAGTATTTCTTTAAGTCATGACCATGGTCTAATACATATAAGAAAATTATGGTATATTGAACTTCATATTGACACTGTTCCATTTTGATAAATAAAACAATCACCATATGTTTTTTCCTCCTCCATTGATTTCCTTTGTTCTTCTAGTTCCTTTTGGTTGGGATAATTTCTCAAGTAGTGCATGTTCAGTAAATCTTCACATTATGGCTTATTATGGATATGAGCAATGCTAAAATAGAATACCACCACTCATTGAAACCCCATAAAGAAACAGTGCACTTAAAATATCTGTCTGCAAGGGCCAATACCCCCCAGTGGCATTATAATTTATAACCATGTTAACTTTGGCATTAGGTTTGTTTCTTCAGGGTTGAAGAATCACATGTTATTGCCTATTTCTTTTTCATTTTATGACTTGAGAAATGGATCCATTTTGTTTGTGCATATCACCAAGACTTTTCTTACTGTTATATGACTGGCACCTTGTATAGTCATATTTCATTATCTATCCCAGTATTTGTTTGTAATGCTCTTACACTAACTGCAGATATCATGGAAACTGAACTATGTAGATTTATTTGACTCCCAGCTGTCTGCAGTGTTGGTTTTGGTGGGAACGTTGTCGATTCTGGATGCTGTTCCAGACTTTGCCACTGTACTTTGTTGCCGCTGTGACATCTGAATCAGTCCCAATGATGAAGCCATCCCTGTCCACCCCCCATCAGCTCATCATCGTAATCATTGTGCCATATCATTAATTCTGCCATGAAATAAACCAGGCAGTGCTGGTGGTTTCTATCACCAAAGGAGCAATGCCTGTCCGTTCCGCTGCCAAGACGTATGATCTCTTCCCACCTCTCTCTCTCTCTCTCTCTCTCTCTCTCTCTTTTCTGGTTTTTTTTTCTCAATGCATTATGGAAATTTTTTTATGATCTGTTAATCGAAATAAAGGCCACACAGATTTGCCTATCGTCTTGAGATCATTACCTAAAGGTCCTCAAAGAAAATTTAGGGCTCGGAGTGGTCGTGCTTATCAGCGTATGGAAACAGAACCTGGTTTTCATAAACTTGTCCGCAATGAAACTGGGTTGAGGGCTGCAATAATGCCACTTCTCCAGTGGGCTGAGAGACAGATACCCAAGCATGCTCGTGGAAATGCTTCTCTCTTTCTTTATGCTACAGCTGGCGTTCGTAGGCTACCAAGTTCTGATTCAGAGTGGCTTTTGGACAATGCATGGAATATTTTGAAAAGTTCATCATTTTTTTGTAAGAGGGATCGAGTTAAGATCATAACTGGCGTGGAGGAAGCTTATTATGGATGGATAGCCCTTAATCATCATATGGGTATGCTAGGTTCCTCACCAACTAAAAGGGCATTTGGTGCACTTGATATGGGCGGTTCATCATTGCAAGTTACTTTTGAAACTAAGAAGCCGGTGCATGATGGGACTAGCATAAGTTTGAGAATTGGAGCTGTCAGCCATCATTTAAGTGCATATTCTCTCTCTGGCTAAGGACTAAATGATGCATTTGACAAGTCTGTAAGCTATCTTCTCAAAAAGTTCTCAGGAACTGCTGCATCTGGCTTAAATAATGGAAAAATTGAGCTCAGGCATCCATGCTTGCCGACTGGATATAGAGAGAAGTATACATGTTCTCATTGTGCTGCAATTAATCAAAAAGGAAATCCTCTGAATGGAGGGAGAATCACTTCAGGGCGTCCTGGAATGGTAATTGAACTGCTTGGTGCTCCAAATTAGGAAAAATGTAATGAACTTGCAAGAATAGCAGTCAATCTATGTGAATGGTCTAGTACAAGTTCTGCAGTTGATTGTAAAATCAAGCCATGTGCTCTCAGTGATAATTTACCTCATCCACAAGGACAATTCTATGCCATGTCTGGTTTCTTTGTGGTCTTTCGGTTTTTCAACTTAACTTCTGAGGCTACCCTTGATGATGCACTAAACTTGGGTAAGAAATTTTGTGCAAAAACATGGGAAGTTGCAAAGAACAGTGTTGCTCCACAACCTTTCATAGAACAGTATTGCTTTCGTGCACCATATATTGCTTCGCTATTAAGAGAGGGATTGCAGATCAAAGATGACCAAGTGATCATTGGTTCTGATAGTATTACTTGGACACTGGGAGTTGCATTATCAGAGGCTGGACAAGCTTTGTCTAGCAGCATTGATCTTCAGAGCTATAGAATATTGGATAAAGATATAAATCCAAGTTATCTTCTACTTTTGATGTCGATCATACTCTTACTTTGTGCACTATCATGTGTTAGCAAATGGACCCCAAAATTTCTTTGGAGATCATATCTACCACTTTTTAGGCATAACAGTGCAACCAACTCAGTTCTCAATAAATCATCTCCTTTCCTTTTCCAGCGGTGGAGTCCCATAAATTCAGGTATGCTTTTCCAGTAACATTGTCACCTACTCTTTTGTGGTAACTGTTTGGTCCCACTAACTTGGTCTAAATTTGCTTCATGCATTGAGGCCTTCAGTTTTCTTTTCATGTTCAGTTATAACTTATGCATGTTTAACTACTTTTCCATGTTAAAAAAAGAAGAAGAAGAAGAAGAAGCACCAAGCTTGAGTTTTAGTATCCATCTTTTTTTAATACTAGTTAATCTTGATCTCACTATCTGAAGATGAGCAGTGGCCTGCATCAAGTAGGAGCTGGGTTGGTTGATGAAATACATTCATTAACCCTTTCATGTTGAAGGGCTTTCTTCTACTCTATCATATGAGCAAAATCATAATATCCTAGGAATGGAAGAAACGTTAGTGACAAGGATTCTTTGAATCACGTCCACCTTGGATTAAGGTGATCTTATTTATCCATGTGCTGGTGGACTCTTTTCATATGGGAAACTGAATTGTCATGATATATTTGCCATTTTTGGCTCATGTACATGATTGGAACATGCAGGGGTGGATCCAGGATTTTTACTCTGAGAGAGCAGCTAGTATCAAATATTCAAATAATTAAAATATATTAAGATTTTAAATATAAGTCCATATCCACTTTTCTATGCACTTAATTTTTTAAAAAGAAACTGAAACATAACACTAGAAGTTTTTTGTTTAGTTGGAGAGAGAGGTGAGAAACTCCAATGGGCTTCATTCTTTTTAACAAAACAATAAAAACATTTAGATGGTGAGAACACAGTTATAGAGACAAAGGGGCACCTGTGTTTCTACAAAAATAAAATGTAGTGTGCAGAGAGGTCTGAAGAAAGATTTACAAATGTTATAAACACTAAATAATAAAATTTGGATTGTAGTTGAGGTGTTGTATATATGCAAATGAAATCAAAATTCTAAGGATTTATAATCCAAAGATAAGAGAACAAATTAAAACGTAAACATCATAGTTCTTGGATCAAAAAAAAAAAACTTAAATAGATGGGAAGAAATGACAAAGAGGGAAGAAGTGAAGCAAATCTCCTCATTATTTCATGCTACAGGTTCCTTTTTCTTTCTTATAACCTGTCCATTCTCAAGGCACTTCCTTCTCCCAACCCTGATTTCTCTCTCTCATGAATTGTTTCCACTTCCCAAAATCAGATGGAGCGAGATGGAAACTCACAGCTAATGATGTTTATTATCAGAGAGTTTACTTAGGAGAGTAAATTAGGAAAGAAAATGATATCACACGAACATTGTTTCCTTATTTGGATGGATAAGGATCGTCCAGGAAGGTGTTCTTATCCCCCCAAAACATGCAATCACAATGCTAATTAAATTGTAAACTTCTGTTTCTATATAAATTCTTGTTATATTAAATTTGAGATTTATTGAGAAGGGGGGAGGGGACTCACATAGAAGCTATATAAGAGGTTTTTCTGGTCCTGGGAGGTTGTTGCCTGCTCTACTCCTAGAAACATGCATGTCTAATCTTCATGCTTCCAATTTCATAGCAAAGCCTTTCCTTGCCCAAGGTTACCCTCGCTAAACATTAAGCTTTGGTTCTTGATGGTCGACATCAAGTTGATGTTTCGTTACTTCATTCAATCTTTGTGTGGATCTTCTTGACTTATATTTGATCTAAAAAGGTCCCCATTTTAATGGAGAAATGCTTGGAGGAGTAGGATGAACATTGGTACATGGAATGAATATTAGAATATCATACTGTATGCTCTAAAATAAAATATGGCAATGCACACTAACACACAATATGGAAAATATTAATAGTACTGACAGCTAAAATAGGGCAATAAATGAGTGTATATTATTCACCACTTTAATTATTTATGTGCACCATATTCATGGAATCTTTATGTTTATCATGTAAGTTTCAATTAAACGGATTGTTCAAGACAGCTAAAGAGTTGAAACCTAGTCTAAAGAGTTGAAACCCTGCTCTCGTTATACTTAACCAATGGGGCAATGAGACAATCATCTAATATGCCAACCAACATGTGCTTTTCTTATTCATTGCCATTCCCATTATAAGACAGCATTTATCAAAGTAGATTAAGGTCCAAAATCAGTATGGTACCATATCAGTACCTTACCGATACGGTATGGTACAGTTAATACAGAGACCTTGAATTAGATTGTATCTATAAATAGCCTTAGTTTTTCAAGAGGACATAATAATGATTTGTTACATAAAGGCATGGATTAACTTAAATTTGGACTGTAAAAGACTTGTATTTAAGCCATAAATAGTGGCATGTGTAAAGGTGCAATTATGAGCACTTGGTGATTGTCAACTGCCCAATGACCTATGTGGGCTCCTTGGTGGCCATCAAGCCTCGGAACCTTGCATGCAGCAGGCACGCATGTGAGGTGGGGTTGCTGGGATGCCAAGATGGCAACCAGCTAGGCATCCATTTCTGCCTGCAACAATTGCCTCAAACCATCAGAAATTTATCTCATTTGTTAGTTTTTGTATGCAAAGATACTAGATACGTTTGTGAGTCTTTTGTTGCTATGTTCTTTCCTTTGCAAAACATTTTTTGTGTTCACCAGTGCTCTTCTTGCTAAAATGTCCTTTTTATTTTGAGTTATGCAGTATGTACTTGCAATTGCTATGACCAATGCAAAGTTTGATAATAATTATTTGAACTTTTCCCTCCCAGGTGATGGCAGAGTAAAGACGCCACTTAGTCCTACTGTTTCTGGCTCTGAGCCGCATCCTTTTGGCATGGGATATGGATTTGGCGGCAGCAGCATTCAGCTTATGGAATCTGCTTTGCACCCATTACGTGTTTCTCATAGTTATTCCTTTGGTAGCTTAGGTCAAATACAGTTTGGTGATGGAATGGGATCCTTCTGGCCGCCTCACAGGGGTTAGACAACTCTTTCAAGCCGAAGATCACAATCTAGAGAAGACCTCAGTGCTTCATTGGCAGAAGCCCATATTTCAAAGATTTAGCATATCTATGCTGTTGACAAGCTGGTATGAACCCTTAAATTTTTTAACAAGCCATGTATATAATAGCATAGAAGTATGAGAGGTCTTAACTGATAAAAATCATTTTGTACCATACTTTTCTGAATTAGAGCTTCCTCATAATCCAAGACTTATATAATATTAGTTACTGCCATTACCTTTTTGCTAGCACATTGAGAATGCCAAGAGAAGTAGATCTTTTGATTCATTTTCAAACACTCGAGATCCTCATAGGTTGTATATATTTTTAAGCAGTTCTGTTGAAGCAGGTATGAAATTGTAACAAATCAGAATCCATAAGACAATGTGACCACTGCAGCATGTTCTTTGATACAGCTCCAGCCCCAGGTGCTTGTGGTTCCTTCAATCTTGTTTTCTGACGTGACAGAGATTCAGCAGGATGCCTCCTATTCTTTTTTATTTTTACAGCACACCAAATTGCTTCTTTCTGATAATTGCTTTTTTTTTTAATATTACTAATAGATATTCTTTATGAACCATTCATTAGTATTACACTAACATTAATGAATGCCACCACACATCACTGTGTTTTCTGTTAGAGGATTTTAGGGATTCAAATGGTTGTTGCTTGTTTCATATATATATATATATTGCTCTTTGTGTGACTAAGGGCTTCAGAGACTTGCTTCAGATTGAAAACCAAGCTCGGCCAAACATCTTTGACCTCACAGTCTCGAAGCCCTCGAACCTCTACGAGGAAGAAATAGAGGTTGATGAGAGAATTGAACTTGTGCTGGATAAATAGAAGGACTCTTCTTCTTCTTTGGTACAAAGAATATCTGGTGAACTTGTCAGGGTGGCAAAGCCTCTGGATGTAGAAGCACTAAAACCTTCACTGAAAGGTCTCCTCGATAAAGGGATAAGCTGTTTGGCTGTTGTGCTGTTGCATTTATACACTTACCCTCATCATGAAATCTTTTTACTGCAACAGAATAAAATAAGTTAAAGTTAGAGATACAACATGTAAGCATATAAACTTTTTTGCATCTAAATAATTGTTGTATTTTACTTATTTATCATCTTTTTATATTCTGAACTTCAGAACTTTTGCTGAATCTGCCCTTTTCTGAATTCTGAGAGCTTCAATTTTGCCGACTTATTCCCAAACACCGAACATGTGACAATGCTCAGAAGAGTGTGGTAGAAATATGGGACTTTGTGTGTATGTAAAAGAGTTAGTTAGCATCTAGTGACATTTTTAATGAGGAAGTATTAATGTATTATGTAGTGTTTAGATGCATGTGTCACTGGTTGGCAATGCAACCTTGAGTTTATGGAAATGAACCAAGCATTCCCATCAGAATTTGAAGCACTATGCTTCACATGATAACTGTTATTATTGTCCTCTTTTATTCATGTTGGAAAAGGGTGTACTCCAAAATCTGGAATTTATTGCATTTAAGAATTTAGTTAAAGGATTCTGCTGGCCTTCATCTTTACTTTTCTGTATATTGTAGGCTGTTGGAATCAATGCGTGTTATGGATAATGAAATATGCTATCCGGCTAAAGAGTGTTAGTATTTTATTTGTGTATATGTATGCATGCATGTCTATTTTATACTTGTATGCATGTGTTGCATTTTCGCTTGGGATTATTTTTTTACTTATATTTGGGCACAGATCTTACCATCCACAAGTTATTTGCAACACGTGCTGACATTCACAGAACTGTCTATACCCATGCAAAAGTTAAGGTATGCAGATAATATACGTTGATTCTTTCACAGTTATGTCTTGATGATTTTTTCAGTCTAGTACATGCACAAAATGGCCTTTCTTTGTGTGTGAGAGTGAGCAGCATGCTTGCACGTGCATACACCCCTTTTTTTTTGTGTCAACTAACTACCATATTGTTTCATGTTTACCACAACTGTTGATATGCACCGGTTTATTGTTCTCATGTATAAAAGATTATTGCTTCATATGGCAGACTATGTGCATCACTTTCCCTTTTTCCAACCATATTTGATGTTTTTCTATGTTTCTCTTTTCTTGAAATTGTTCTTTTTTTAATCTTAATTCACAATTGACTAAAAATTGCAATTTTAATGTTCTTTTAAACTTTTTTGTTAAAAAAAATAAAATCATCTTACAATCTATAACTTGATCCGTGATCCTATCATCTGGACAATGGTGCCCTTTGATGCAAAGCAATTATGTGACCCTTTTCCTTCCACTCTCTCAGTTTCAGTTTTCTTTGATGCCTACCAGGGTGGCTATATTAACAATTGCCATTCTACCACCAACTATTATGCCTTTCTAATTGGTCCTCTTATTATCTTACAAAATTAAAAGAAACATGACACAATTATGCATTTGACTGCCAAGGCTGAGTGTATGCATCTGCCACTTTAACCTTCAGCATCTACCTGCCAGGTTGGAGCTCTAAGTTTTCATATGCAAGCAAAATGTTTTTGCTAAAAAACCAGTGATCATGTCATATGCTTCATCATAATTATCTTGCCATGATGTTTCCTTTGCCTAAAATTTACTTTACAGTTTGCATGCTTCTTTATGTGTTCTCACAATATCAGCGTTTCTTCATCCTGGCAAACTCTCTTAGCACTATGTACCATGTGTTTGAGGGATAGCTATAATATTGTGTTGTTTTAAGTGGGCTATTTTCCCCACTCTTGATTACATGTACCATTGCATCTTTCAAAATCTTGTTCATGAGGTAGTGATCCTCTTCTGTGTAAATGTTGTTTGACAATTTTTGCCTTCTTACAACTTGTCTTCTCCAGGCTATAGAGCTCATGCTTGTAGATGCACTGCTAGCAGCAAACAGCTACTTAAGAATATCTTCTTTTACTATTGATCCAGCTCAATTTTGGAAGGTTCCTTTTACTATTATGTAATATTTTGTCCTTACTTTTGGAATCATCTATTCATATTGTACCAGATTTTGAGATTATTCATCTCTTTTATTTGCAGTTAGATGATACAATACTAAAAACCATTGAAACAGCTGATGAGAGACAACTGAAGGAATCTAAGGATATAATCCGAAGAATTCGTCGGAGGGATTTGTATCAGGTAGCAACCTGTGTGCTCAAAGTTTTTCTATGCCTTCCCACCAGCCAGTCTCTTCAATATCATTTATTCACTTCTGTAATATACCCACAGCTTTTAAAGATGTGAAACAGCCTACATACCATATCCATGTGTAGTTTCCATTAAGGTGTAAGCTATAACATGTTTTTGTTTGGAAAAGGGATTTGCTTTTGATATTGAATTTTAGCTTCTCCCTTGCTTAACTCTGGCGATGATCAGAAATGAAGATGGCAAACCAGGATGGCTTTGATACCACCAAGTGTCAAAGAACTTGTAGAAGGCAAGCATGAAACATGTGTTCTACTCCTGTTAGGACAACAGCTAGGATTTCCTACTCATTTTTCTGTATTCATAGACTTGAGAACAAGGCTATTTATCTTTCTGTTGATTACTGAACTGCAAAATACAACATGACAACATGTGTTGTGCTGAGCTGCGGCCCATATATGGGTCATCAAATCACACTGGAAAATTTTGACTGTCTTCTGTGTTGTACATACTTGTACCTTTCATGGTGTGATAATATGCTTCACCCCTCCAGTGATCATGTCATTGTTTTGTCATGCTTTATTAAGATTTATTTATTGCTGTGTGTTTGGTTCTAGCTGTATGACTACTAGCAATTCATAATTTTACCTGCAGTTCTGTAATGAGTATGCTGTTCCAAAGGATAAACTAGAGCACTTCAAGGACGTCACTCCACAAGATATTGTTTGCTCGCAGGTGGTCATGTTCTTATGAACCTGACTCGCTAGTTTAGTGTGGTGTAATCAGTTAAACTATAGAGTTTGCATGTCTTGCAGAAAGCTAATGGAATTGAACTGAAGGAAGAGGACATTGCTATTAGCAATGTCAGGATTGATTGGACTCCTGGAAAGGATAACCCTCTTGAGAGGTAATCTGCACATGCTTGCCAATAGCTTATGATTTCTGTGCTTGCTTATTCAGATACTAATGGCTTTCTTTTGTGTTGCGCATGTACTCTATGCAGCATTAACTTCTTCAAGGTAAAAAGTTTTCTCATCTGAAGATCATCCTTGAACTTATATTTCTAGAGGAACATGTATTCCACTTTATATATTTTCAGGAAGTGCTATTTCTGTGGGCTTGAACAAGAATTATGCATAGGAAATGTACTGATTTATTCCTAAAATATACATAGCTGAAAAAAAGCATTTTTCATATCACATGCTGCCATAAAATTATATGAATTCCTATCCGATTAGTTTTTAAAAATTGAATATTGCCTAATTATTGTCAGCTAAACATAATTGTATTATTATATATGTTAATAAATTATCAAACTGAACCTTTATTAGGGTAAATGCATTTTGTATTTTAGTGTCTTTAATGTTATCATTATATTTCCTAAAGATTTTCACATAAAGGGCCACCTAATCGATATGATATGTGAAAGAAGGGTTATATTGTCAAAAGTAAGTACTGAAAATTAACGTCTTCTCCTAGAGAATAACTGGTTTATGCCGAATCATTAATTCCATCTCAGTAAAATTATTTTACCAGGATTATGACAGTGAGAAGAAGTTTACAATCTCAGATGATAGTGTCAGCTGCCACTTGTTGCCTGCCTCTTGCCAATACAGAATAGTAAGGGTGTACGCCAAGAAACCTCAATTGGTCAGTGAAATTTATGGTTTGACTTTGAAATCTTAGTGATCTTTGCAATCCTTTTCCGAACATTAATTCACAGCTATATAATGCTATTACAGGTGGAAGCAATATCGGAGGCCTTTGAGAACTTCCAGTTGAAGATGTACGGGGTCAAAACACAAAAGTACATGAGACACCAGAGAAGAAGAGACGTCGCAAGTAATTGTTCCCTTGTTACGCTTTTGCTTTCTCCGGTCCTTGTGCGTTGTCACACAATATCCTCACATTGTATATGAAAAGGAATTGCTTCTTAGATGCAACATCATCCTTATATCCATATTGATTGGTAAATTGTACAGGGGAAACATAATCCATTTCCATCTAGCAATAAAATAATGAATACTTGTAGTGTTTTGTCCCTCAAGATAGGAAAAGCTTCTTTAATTTGGACGACATCTATTTAGGGTGAAATCTCAAAGCCTTTAGTTTTAATAAATAGTGATGGTAAACTGAGATGTGCAGTTGAACATCATCACAGAGAAATTTAAGGGTTTTCATATTAAGGGGAATCCCAAAGCCTCGCAAAATAAGTAAATGATCTTAAGGTGAAGTCATTTGCAGTTGGTTTCAAAAGCCTCCTAAAATTGGCGGTGCCCAAGGTCAAAGGAAGACGGGTCCAGGGAAGATGCCACTACTGGAGCTGCGGAGATGATGCAGGATATGGTTTCGAATGTCATCTCGAGCCCAGTTCTGGTTTGAGTATTACTTGGGCCTCGAGTAGAAGGGATTGGAGAGTGTGAGGCTGTACGAGGAGGAGAAACAAAAGTTCATAAGATCAAGGTTGCGTTTGGTTGGGGCATCAGATTTCATATTTGGCATAAACAAAAGATCATAGGACCTACTTGTGGATGCCCATCATCGAGGCTTAGGACCTCATCTCTGACAACGAAGGTGGTATACCTACTTGTGGTGAGCCACTTGCCGGCACTGGGCCAAAGTCTAGGTTAGGGACAAAGAGATTTAAAAAAAAAATCCTCTATTTTAAACAAATCTAACCAATGGATGTTAATTAAAATATCTCTACTTAACGCTTTCTCTTCTCATCCAACTTCCTCTTTCTCATTCCATATTATAATAAAATATCAAATAATTAATAAAACAAATATAAATAATATTTATCAATTATTGACTCTTAATGAGATCAACTTAGTTGCAGAAGATACCATACCAATATTTTCTTTTAATGATAATGAAGCATCAACAATTTATAAGAGTTATAAAAGAAAACTATTTAATGAGGTAATATTGAAATTATTCAATTCATTTTGATCTATTCAAATAATAGAATTCATTTGAATTCTAACGTTTAAGATTTATTCCAATTGCATGAATTCTATTACATATTACAAAATTATTTTAATTCTATTCTATTAATAGAATTAATTAAATTCTAGTATAGAATTAATTTCAAATGAAGTACTTGTAAAAGAAAAAAATGTTTATGCAACCCGAAGTTTGTTTTACTGCTAGGATTCTAAAGTTCAAGTTTTCAAATGTGGGGAATGCATTAGAGTTGGTAAAAATTAATATGTAGTGCTGGTCAGTCCTAACTCCTTTTACTCATTATTGTACTATTACCTCATTATAAATAAAAATTAAATAAAAACTATTTACATACTATAATAAATAAAATAAATATTTGATATAACTAATTTTATTAAAATCTAAATTTATTTTATTCACTGATATTTTAAGAATACATTAAAAAAATTTATTTCCATCTTAACCATGAAGTATCTATTTGATAGATCAATCTTCGCTATAATAAATTAAAAAGAGAAAATATATTGAGGATGGAGAGTTTATAGAGAGAATAACCGGCTTCTCTCTCTTTTTCTCTTGCAATCCTTTTTTACATATTTTTTCTCAATACACCAAAGTCTCCCTTTCTAAAACTTTTATTTCTTGGCAATTATCTTTCTTAAAAAAATTTATATTTTCTATGCTTACATGGTTATGAATAGGATGTATTGAGCATTCCACACACATAATAGCAATCAAAGGTCCTACTTACACACACACACACACACACACATATATATATATACATATATGATAGATTTGGCTATATTTGAATGTAACAAAGATCCAATCCCTTGAATCGATACAGTTCATGAATGCCAAAGAAAAAAAATATAAAAAAGATGTAGCGACTCCGAAATCGGTATGGATATAAGGATAGAAAAGATGACTAAATCTTGAACCTAGATACATTTGAATATAGGTAAGTTCACCTATATATATATATGTGTGTGTGTGTGTGTATGTAAGTATGTATATAGTAAAAAAACTCGCATAATTATGTAGATAGAAATATCAAAATATTATTACAATGATAATATAAAAATTAATTTTTTAATATTAACTTTTAAATAATATCTCTGTAAAATAAATGGAGCATGCAACAACATACATATAAAAAAATTTACATTAATTAACTTGAATTATAATATATCAACATTTTCAATAATGATATTACAAAAATATATGCAGAGTGTTTTCTTTAAATATATTTGCTATACAATTGTCATGAAAAAAATCATTATAAATTAAATTAAAAGGCAAAGAAATGAATATAGTAATATTGATGACTTGTCTAAAGTAAACTTATAAAGAGAAAACATAAATCAATGCTTCAAGGGAATGTCTTTTGATGTGAACTAAGAACTTACTAGTATCAAAACAATTCAAATATATTACAATAAAAATATGGCCCTATTTGAATTAGTTGCTGAGTACTTTTAAGTGGCTATTGGTAACAATTGGCAAGATCAAAAGCTATTTGAGGTAGCTAAAAGTTATAAAGTGACTCCATTCAATTCAAATCAGTAGAATTTGGCACCTTTAACTCAATCTAGTCAATTCGATCTTAATATAAATGGAGCTAACTCAAAAAGGCTAGTCTCATATTTTTTCTCTTAAAAAATTCCATCCTTAAAATTTTATTTTCAAATTTTAAATACTTTTCTCAATTCATATATTTAGAAAAAAAAATAAAAGTACTTCTATTTATATCCTGCTTATTACAATGCTAAAATTATGATATTAGATCTAGTACGCTTCTATTGTGGAACTCTTATATAAACCTTTACAATAAAAAAAGATTTTATATGCTCCGATTCAACTTAGTTTCTACTCATATCACTATCAATTTGTTTAAGTCTTTTAAGTATCAAACCTAAACTCTAATATTGTCATAAGTGTCATGCCCCAGACTTGAAGATGAATCTAGGATATATCAATTCATAGCATACATGCAGAAATAAACCAAAACATCTTTTTGTATAGTTAAGACATTTAATTAGTAATAACAAATTATTTATCTATTAAACCAAGCTGGTCAAATTCAAATTAATATTAATAAAATAACTAAAAACCAGATAAGATGCTAAAATCAAACACTAATTTTTTATAAAATTTTAAACTAAATCCAATCAAATTCGATCTTAGTCTAAAGTATGTCATCCAAAAAAAACTGTCTCACATACCCCAATAATCTTAAAGCCCTCAATTCTATTTCTTGTCTCATTCTTGAATTCTTTTATTTTCCTTCTTTACAGAGGTTAGGATATTCTATAGATCAAGAACATATACCTCTCTTCATAATTATCTAAAACTTTAAATAGAGCGAATGTTTCTCAAAAAAAAAATGTTGCAATCACTATTATCAACCTTCTATGAAGATCCTTTATGATCACAAATTCATGCTCACTCTCTTGTGAAAGTTATGATATCAATCTTGGCCTTGTATGCTTCCCAAGTACTCCTTCAAGAGTGTAGAAGAACCACCTCCATGTTTTGTAATTTTTTTTAAAAAAATGAAATAGGGTTTCTATGAATTAATAAAAGTGGAAAAGAAAGAAAAATTATCAAGTGCGAGGAACAAAAGATACTATTAATGTAAAGAGAATCGCTCTCTTTTCTTATACTATAAAATCTTTTCCATACAACTGCTATGGTTTTTCATTAAAGAGAATTTCTCAATGTTGTTGTCTCTTATCTTTAACTGTGTAACTTGAAATGGCTAATGCATCCTTTTTAGTGTTGACAAGGTGAATAATTCAATACAGGCCCATTCTTTTCAACCTCCGTACTAACAATTCCAACAATAGTTTACAAGGTATCCACTACTATAAAGAAGTTAACATGGGATTTTTGAAGGAACTCATGATATTAGAAGGCAATGAATCTTAGCTTTATTTTAATGTTCCATAAATAAAGTTGATAAAGAGGTATGTCATGCTAGTCAAGATAAATAATCCAATCCAAGCATGCTCTTCCAAACTTATGTATCAACAAATTTAGCAAGAGTTTATAACATATCTACAACCATAAGGAATTTTCATCCGAACAACCTATGAAGGAATTCATAAAATTCTAAGATGATACCTTTTTAAAATTTAGACTAGTTTAATGTCTAGTCATGAAAAGAAAAGAGTGAGAGGGCCACAACAAGAGGTTAAGATTGATAAGATGGCATGAGATTTGATGATAGATAAGGATTTTAAAAGAAAGGCCATAGTGACCATAAATATGGGAGGTAGGATAGTGAAAGTGGATAGAATGATAGCTAATTAGATTTTTTTATTGGATTAATGAATAGGGAGTTAATACATGTATTATTTTTCTTTAATTTTCTTCTAATAACTAAAATCAAAAGTAAAGACTTCCAACTAAAATCTAATTAATTCTAATTTTTTCTATTTTATCTTTTTCTCAAACTAATGGTGCATCTAATATATGAGCAGTTGAGTAATGCATGCACATTCCTATGCAAGCTAATATATCATGGGCAGGACTCGTTGTTTCATCACATGATGATTTCTTTTAATTTAGAAAAAAATTACTTTAAAATATTATTATTTTTATATTTTATTTAAAATCATGAGCTAATATATTATTTTATTTTAATATATTTAATATTGAAAATTTATTATTATTATTTTCAATATATTATTTTATATTAAAATATATTATTATTATTATTTTCAATATATTTTATTTAAAATCATGGGCTAATTATTATTATTTAAAAATAATTTATTATTATTATTTTACTTTCAATATATTATTATTATTTTATTTAAAATCATGGGCTAATATATTATTTTCAATATATTTAATATAATGCGAGCTATATATTATTATTTTCAATATATTTTATTAAATAAAATAATAATATATTTTATTTAAAATGTTATTATTTTTAATATTTTAATATATCATGGGCGATAATTTTTAAAATATTACTATTTTTAATATTAAAATCTATCAACTCATAATTTTTTTGCTTTTTTATTTTTACTGCATTTATCATGTGCAAAATCTATTAAAATCTATCAACAATTAATAATAACAAATCTTACCTTTATTAGATGGAATGTTAAAAAAATTTGAGTTTTAATTCATTGAATCTGTGATAGACCTTACTATTTTAGAGATGAGTCAGCCGATCTCAATCTAAAACATAAATGGTAGTGTTTGGGAGATAAAACGGTGGTGTCCTTTCTATATATTATGCAAGCAGATAATCCAACCTTGATGGCTTGACCATGGTGGGGAATATTGGTCACTGTTTACGTCAAGCTTCCTTCAAGACAATTCCATTTATTCTATTATCAACCAATGATGGAGATGAAAGGATAATGAGGAGGATAAAGTTTATTAACAAGTTTATCTTGGGAAGCCATGGACTCCTTGTTTCCATGAAGTGCCTAACCAAACTACCACCTCATTGTTGCAAGTCAAGCAGAGTTTATGAATTGTCAAATAAATAAATAAAAAAATAGAATATATTAAGGTGACTAGATAATAGTCTAATGCCTAAATATCAAAAAAAAAATATTAACAGAAACTTTTGATGGGTTAAATATGAACGATCATCCATTATAATAGGAGGAGTTCCATTACATTAGCAAAATAATCGAGTTGATCAAGCCGGATTTGAAGATTAATAATTTTTTAAGAAATTTATAATGCCTTATAGATGATTTTTCTCATTGATAAAATAAGTACTTAAAAATCTGAAAGAAAATCATCGAAGGGGTCATTAGTGGGAAGAAATTAAAGTTAGAAATTTTTTTCATCTTCCTTTTTCCCATTTGATTAAAAAAGAGAGAGAAAATTATGTGTAAAGTTCACACATATTTTATTTTTTCATTCTTTTCTTTCTTTCATCGAAAAAAAATACTATCAAAAAGCCAAAATTATCCCTCAATATTTTTTCATAATTTTCCTTCCATGTCCACCTCATGACCTATATATCTATCTATCTAATTCCCTTACAATCTTTATTCTAGGATTATTATAGCCAAATTAGCATTTTTCAATACAAAATTATCTCAAGTCAAATCTAAGAAAATATTGCCATCACATCATATATGAAAGCAAGAGTATCCGTTTCGACATTAAGAAATATATGAAAGCTCGTTAAATCCATATTTAATAGGGTCCATTAAATAAGCTTAAGGGGACCGTTGCGATGACAAGCCTTTATTATGCTTTCATGAGCCATTGGAAGCCGGAAGAGACGTCCATGCCTGAAGAAGACCATTCAGGACTAACCAATTCTAATTCAGCTCGGTATTAAAACAAAAACAAGATTTTAGTAGGGGATGCGGGTCAACCCGATAGACCTGCCCCAACTCAACTGTCACCACAACCGGTGGCGGTCGGGCCACCCGATTTCTGAATAAAACTGCTCGACCGAACAAATCAAATATGATTGGAAAGCTTTCTAACATACATGATAGGTGTGAGGCACGGTTGGAAAGCTTGAAAGATTGGTCCAATTCAAATATGATTCCTTTTGGATTGGCTTTCACATTCATGACTTTCGGTTCAAATATTAGAACATGGCAATTTGGCTAATTCCAACCAAAAGTCGGGCAAAAAATATGTCAGTGTCTTGTTTCTAAGTAATCCAGAATAAATTTTATACAAATTTGATTGTTATTCAATTAAATCTATAAGTTATTTACCATCAAATGCTGTGATCTTGCTGTAATTGTGTGTGTGTGTGTGTGATGGTCGTTAGCATGGCCAAGTCCAGGCAGAACCCAGACTATGGAACCAACTTTTGCGTTTGATGTTGGTCTTCTATTTTTTTTTTTTGATAGTGTTTAATTGAGGATAATATAATATTTTTAAAAATTTTATATCCCTATTAATGTTACATTTGATAATCAAATTCTTAAAAACGAAAGATTAAAATGTTGAATTCATGATAACAAAATAGGTTAATCAATTGATCATATTTTTAAATTTTATTTCAATCTTGTTATAATTATATTTACCTTTTAAATAGATTTCTTCTTTTTATTGTTATATAAAAAATCGAGATTCTTTCTAAATTGGTTTTAGAAATATTTTATATCTAAATATGATAAATATTTAATATACAATATATTATCTCATTATATAACATATATTTATACTAAAAATACATTACATAATAATTTAATATAAAAAATCATAAATATTAATAATTTAATATTTAATTACTATACAAATATATGATAGTATTTAAAAAGTTTAATATTATATTAGTATTAAATTTAATATCAATATAAATATTATATTATAAGTTTTGGGCCGTGCGGTCGGATTGAAGACAAGGAAACGGAAACAGAGTTCTACTCATCAAAATAAGAATCCGATCTTCCCGCATTAATTCGAGTCGGAAAAGGCTTCTCATCCTCCCTCCCTTCGCTCTGTTTCCTCTCTTGTCGTCCGAGTTGATTGCATCGTTCGGTCTCGCTGCTGGATCCACGGACACCGTCGGATACGTGGCTTTGCTGCTGGATCCACGGAGGAGTCCCTCACCGATCACGGTCGCGCTTCGCTGCTAGATCCGTCGGCTTCGATCCGGTGCTTCTCTCCCTCCCTTCGCTCCCCACCCCACGAATTTAATCTAGGGTTCCCTCGCCTCGCTGCCGTCACGGCTCCTTCTCTGGTGTCCTGTTCTAGGCTCCCTAGGCGAAGGAAGTCATAGTTGCCGGTCCTTCTCTTTCTCTCCCTCCCTTCGCTCTCCCCACCCCACGAATCTAATCTGTGTCCTGTTCTAGACTCGCTGGGCGAAGGAAGGGGAGAATTGCTGCTCGTACAATGTTCAGGCCGCAGAAGAAAAGATGACCCGCTGGTCTATCTGGCTAAGGGTCGGGGATGGGCGGAGGGCGCTTCGGTGCCGTGAATGCCAGTAATGCTGGTGCGGCATCTATTGCGAAAGAGAAGGAGAAGGGAAGAGTTTGGTGGCGGAGGTGCTTCCGCCACCGTGGGCTTTGCTGGGAGAAAATGGCAATGATGTGGCGGGGGTTGCTGGAGACGTGGAGGCGTGGCGGAGGTTCATGGAATAGGGATAGAGTTGCTGTTACCTTCACTTGGCTACATATCGAGATAAACCCGATGATACTCCGCCAACTATTGGGAGCTATCATCGTTGGACAGATGTTGTAAAACTTCATGATCTCCTTCACCAGGGGATGGAGAGAAAATCGGAGGCCCTCCTTCAGACTGTCTTCATAAAGGAAAACCCCGTGCTCCAGTTCCTGCGAAACCCTATGCTCGGACCTCGGCAATCGCAGGAGGATATCCGAGGGATGCCGTATTTCAGATGGAGTCTCCCCAATTTCTCAGCAGTAATTTCTGAGACCATATCGCTGGGACTCATCATTCTGCTCGCTGGAAGGAACACCGAGCAAGACTGCAAAGAAGGTAGGAGAACAAATTCCTCAGGGAAGAAACGAAAGAACGCTGCGAATGGGAATAACGTTGCTTCGACTTTGCTTCCTCCCAAAGGAAACCGCCTCAAGAGAAGATAAGGCGCCTCAACCAAGGCATACGGAACTGCCATTGTAAATGCCATGAAAGCGGGATTTGCTACGTGGCAATTTCCCAACCGTTGCCCCAAAGGAGCCTTATGTGACACGTCCTGTAAAGGCACGGCGGCTGCGCAGCATTAATTAAGGTGTCATTGCAGGCTGTCAAATCTGGATCCCTTCCGTTCAAGTCATGCCACCCAGAGTTATACTCCCTACGCCCGAACCTACGCTTCAAACTAGGGAGTAGGGGCATGTTTTGAGAGGTAAAATCACTGTGCATTAATAATCGTGCATATAGCTAAGACTAACCCTGATTCCTACTCATTGTGTGGCATCCACCAGAGATAGGTCAGCCTCGGTAGGTTGGGGCACCCTAGCCCCTCACCGAGCCAAGGTTCCCAAGGCACGGGTCATGCCTCTGGTCCCAGCCGAGCTATTTCGCCTCTCGGTCCCAGCCAGCTATATCATCTCTCGGCCCCTGCCGAGCTATTTCGTCTCTCGGCCCCTGAGCTATTTCGCTCTCGGTCCCAGCCGAGCTATATCATCTCTCAGCCCTGCCGAGCTATTTCGTCTCTCGGCCCCTGCCGAGCTATTTCGCCTCTGGTCCCAGCCGAGCCGTCTCGTCTCGGTCTAGCCGAGCTTTCGCCTCTCGGCCCTAGCCGAGCTTTTCTCATCTCTCTCTCGGCCCTCTAGCCAGGCCATCTCATCGTCCGGCTCACTCGATCAAGCCCGAACGATACCTATACCTATGCGGAATTCGGCGCGGGAGACCTTGAAGTAGTAAAATTCCAAACAAG
>UESW01003721.1:0-44345 GCA_900491605.1 Calamus simplicifolius | reverse complement strand
CTCGTTGCGTCGCTATTGCGTCGCAATATCATGTTTAGCGACGCAATTGCGACGCATTTGGGCGTTGTAATATTTAAAATCTCTTGTAGTGGTTAGGTAGTAAATGAATCACTGCTAGGACCTGTTGCTCATCAGTAAGGTCAACTCCAGCAGCCTTCATATCCCTAATCCTATTTTCCATCACACGAAGGTGGGTTGACATAGAATGGTTGTGATCCTTGACATATTGCATGAATCTAAGGTTCAAGGCATGTAGCCTTGTAGCTGAAGTTTGACCAAACATGATCTTGAGCTGGTTTCACATATCCTGAGCAGTCTGGAAATGCTCAAAGTTACCAATAAGATCATTGTGCATGCTGCTCAATATGGTAAAGCATCCACAATGCTCTTTCTTGACCTAATTTTCATGGGCTTTCTGATCAAGGCGATGTTGCTCAGTAGTGCCAGGCGCTGGTGGTGTCATGCTAGTTGTCAGAGTCTCCAAAACTTCTAATTCATTCAACAAGTATTGAATTTTTCTATGCCACATTTCATAGTTTTGTTCATCTAGCTTCTCAACTTTGTTAAGATCAGCTATCACGGATTTGGAGGCCATTTCTGTATACAGTCAAGCAAAGTATGGATATCAGGCACATATCAGTGTGTACAATTATCTAAAAAAATAACCAGATTATGAATGTTCTTTCTTATAAATGAGATTAAAAACTTTGCTAAGCTCATAATCATCACTCATTTAATAAGATGAAACTCAAAATCTGATAATTTTTCATAGAACACATTTATATATCCACATAAATAATATGTTCGCAGAATATTTATGGTAAATGACATAAATTTTTCTTATGCACTAAGCATAAATTAATTATGTTAGTAGAAAATATATATAAATATGCATAAACCATATTTCTACAATAAGCATAAATAATTATGCTTAGTGAAAAAAGAATCACAAAAATTCAGGCAAAATGGCAACGATAAGATTCATGCAGAAAGCATAAATAATTATGCCATAACAAGAAAACTTGCAATAATTTTTTTGAATTTTTTTTAAAATTTTCCTGATTTTTTTGAATTTTTTGAATTTTTTTGTAATTTTCTATGATTTTTCTAATTTTTTTTAAATTTTAAACTCAAAAAATCAGAAAAAAAGCCATGCAGATTGCTAATGTCAGTAGGACACATAGACGGCCACTTAGCCTCCATGCCAGCATCTATTATTTATTAGCATGCTGTCTGCATGGTCTACCATGTGGCAGCCACGCGTATGCCATGCGGCTACCATGAATATGCCACGTGGCTAAGCTTGCCATGACATCACAGTGCTGACATGTCTGCCATGTCAGCACCACTTTTCTATTTCCCCTCCTTTTTTTTATATTCTTTGCTGCATGTTGTGGCACCCATGGCCGCAGTAGGGACAAGCCGCAGCCTATACCCAGCAATCTCTACCCTTGCCGGTGATGACCGGCGAGGCTCTGATTCCAATTGAAGGGCCAAAAACAAAGAGCATACCTCATTTCTGATAATAGCGAAAGTAGGATCGTCGTCGTCAAGGGCTTCGTCCATGCCCCTGAGCCGTAGATTCGATGAGAAAGAGAAGGAAAAAGGCTTCTCCGTGTCTTCATCTTTCAGAAAATACCTCTGATCTTTTTATAGAACTTGATAAAATTTAGATAGCAGATAGGGCCGAGAAATATGAAGAGTCCTGACTCTTGGAACTCTGTGTGAGCAGCTGACTTGGTGGATTACTGCCCGTGAAAGCATGCAGCAGGACTACTTTCTTTAACATTTTACATTACTTTCTTTTTGGATGGTATAACAAGGTATGGGTTGCCGCAATGGCAAATTTTTGGATGAATCACAAACTCCGAAGTATTTCAGACTTATAGCGATGATTCCAAATGAAGTCAAGCGGCTATCTTGTTGCATTTGAATTGGCTTAAAGTTAATACTAATGGCACCTGTTATGTTGGTTACCCAAACGATGGTGCACTTGTTTTGCGTTGAGAACTCATGAAGCCCTTTGAGTCGTCTGCCCTTTGAACTAGAGTCGTATCTAGATAAATCTGATCTAGATTTATAATTTACTCATTAATTAGCTATGTGAATAACTTCTTTTAACATTTTTATTTTTTTCTATCTCATTGTTAGTAATTCTCTTGCTCTTGCTCTCATAACAATGATCTTAGATGAAGCTAAGCATTTTAATTTAGCTTAGTTACCCATGCTTGTTTGGGCTACCAAAAAAATTCTTCAATTAAAGTTATTTTACGTATACCTAAGTTATCATATAGCTCATAGATCGGATGAATCAACAAGAATATGGTATGCTCATTGATTGGTTATGGGGTATAACACGTTTGCTCGAGTATAGTCCTTCTAGCTGTTACTAACTCTCTTTTCTACTCATTATCTAGTGTGATTCTTTTGTTCTCGATTGAACCTTTACTTGTACCTATTGCTTGATTGATTCAATCTTGTATTGTTTGGTGGGCATACCAAGAGAACAATAGATTAGCAAATTGGTCCGCCAATATAACACATATGACTTTAAATTAGGACTTCTTACAAATTTGTGAATATAGGGATAAAATGATAATGATGATGCACACATACCAATTGATTCATAACGAATTAAAAAATTGAAGGCAAAGGAGATAGGGATGGGAATCAAATAAGATGGGATTATAAATTGATAAAATCCAATATGATTGGCCATAAAAAATGATAAACATGAACTTGACTTATTTATTAAATAGATTAGAATTTCAAATTCGAATTTGACCTCTTTAATAAGGAGGTAACCTGATTCAATCTGCTTAATTTGCTTAACATGTTAACCAATAATAAGGTCAAATGCCAATCTATTTAATTTATTTAAGTTGTTAATTAGTAATATAAATAGGATGGATAGGCAAAGCTATCTAAATCGATCTTGGCTTACTTGACTCCTCAGTGCCTCTTGCCGAGTTGTACGCGGCTTGGGTTGGTATCTCCTATGCCATTCGGATCCTGGGCGCCCGTAGTTTTATCATTGAAAGTGACTCTATTAATGTTGTTTAGTGGATTCGGCAGGAGTCCAGTACCCACTTGCCTTCTATACCCTTAATGTACGACATCCGCTCTACTCTTCTGGAAGCTCATCATATCCACATTCGGTATATCTATCGTGAAGCCAATGCTGCTGCTGATTGGATTGCCAGCCCGGATGGCCTCTCATTCTGATTTTTGGAGCTGGAAGCAAGGCGACCCTTGCCCTGTTATCCTTTCTTAGTTGTTGTACTTTGATATATTGGGTGTGACCTACCCTAGGGTGGTGTAATCACTCATTTGTACAAAAAAAAAGCTATCTAAATCGATCCAATCTAACTAATTATTTAAATAAGTTAAACATATTAAATAAGTTAAGAATATGAAATTTAAATCTAACCCACTTAATGTGCTCGTTAAGATGATTCAACCTGTTTATGGCCTAATCCTATTTAGCTTTAACCTAAACCCATGTATTACAAGTCGCATATGGATCAAATAAATAGGTTAGGTATAATATTGCTTCTCTCGAAGGGATGCCTAATTTCAATCATTTTGATTTTCACACTATGAAAAATTGTAAATTGAAATAAATATAGTATCTTTATATTCTAAATCAAAGCATTATACTATGAGATGTATATAATTTTTTCAAGCCTATGGCTTCCATCTCTGAAGCATTAGCACGGATATAATTATGTCACATGATATGGGTTGGGGATATATCAAATCTTAAAAGTATAAGATACAATAGGTATATGATATCTTACCTAATTAAAATAAAATTTAATATAATTAAAAATATATTAGGGTACCTTTTGCATATTAAAAGATTTAAGAGCCCTCATCAAGCATGCACATAAATTGATTAGAAGGAAAAAAAAAGTGCTTCCATTCTAACTTGTAAGCCATACCTTAGAATATAAAGTTTCTTCAATGTTTATTTATTTTAGAATTCTATAGACATTTAACTTTAATTTGAGAAGATGGAAACTTTCAAAATTTCATTATTTTTACGAACTATTAGTAATTTATGTTATGTATAAAGCAAATAGAGTGAACCCTCTTCATGTTTTTTAAATAAAAAGTGATCAAAGGTTGTGATGTTTATCTTTATTTTAATAAATATTGAATAAGAACCTATATTTTAAAGTCCTTATGTTTATAAAATAACATAAAAGATCTCATCATTTTAATATTTTTTTGATTTTAAATGTAAAATATCCTAACATGTCCCTATGTATCCAAAATATATCCACATAATATATTAAAAGTAAAAATATTTTTATTATATCAGATATATCTTCAATATATATTTGAACATATCTAAATGTATCTATATCATACACATATACCTCTTATGGGTATAACGTTTATTTGGACGTGTCCATTCACTGTCTATTATTGCTGATCATATATGGTAGAAAAACTTTAATGATAAATTTTAAGCACCTGATGATTAGTACATTAGTTTCTATATGGATAAAAGAATCTATTTGGATCCATTAAAATATTAACAATCTATTTAGATCCATTAAAACCTTAAGGCCATGTTTAGTTCATGATCAGAAAACTGTTTTTCAAAAACATGAGTTGTATTAAAAAATCTAAGTTGTATTTTGTTGATTCTCAGTATTCAAAATTATGTTTGGTTGGTATTTTTAAATTTATTTTTGAAGAAAGACAACAGCGAATCGCGTAGAAAAAGGTTGTGGAGAGAAGGAAGAAAGTAAAAAAAAGGTTGCGAAGAGAAGAAAAAAGATAAAAAAAAGGTTGTGGACGTTAAAAAAAAGATAAAATTTGAAAAACTTCTTAGATGAATCCGAAAGGATAAAATTTGAAAAAGAAAAACTTCTTAGATGAATCGACGAAATTAATGTTGCTACACGTTTTTTAGATTCATTCAGATTGAACGTTTTTTAGATTCATTCAGATTGTTAAAATCGTTTTGAAAAGTATTTTTGAAAACGATTTGACCAAATACATTTTTTTATATTATTAGTTAAAATTTTTATTTTAAAAATAAAAAATTCAACCCAACTCAGCTACCATAACTATTTTTAATCCCATAATTTTAATGATTTTAATATTTAGAATGAAATAAAATTATAGAATCAGAATTCCAAATCTTTAGTTTTATGTAATAAAAAATTTTATAAAAAAAATAACCAAATTTATAAAAAATTTAATTTAAAAATTATAAAAAAATTTAATTTAAAAATAACCGAATCTTTATTTTTATTTTTTCTCTTTTAGCACACAAAAATCACTTTTTTAAATTATTACTATCTATTTTGGATATAAAAAAGTTTTATTTTTTTATAGGGCCTTTATCCATAAGTTTGAATCATTAAAGCTTAATTTTCTTATTTTATAAGTTTTTTTTTTCAAAATTATTATTTTCTTATATTAAGGATAAGATAGTAAATCATTTAATGAATTTTGTTTTTATTTTAATTTCAAATAAAAGAATTAAAATTCAATATTATGACCACGGTGTAGCCAGTGTCGTAGATGCCGACGCCGACTTCTATCGGAGACAACAGGCTTCCAAGCAAGTCAAAGTTGCCTCCCCTCCGGTCCCACCCATTCGTATTCATCTGAAACCTTCATCCAGACGCAACCTTGCGTCATATAAATATAAATAATTAATTAATAAAAAAATATAGAGAGATATATATATCCATAAGCCGAAGCGGCGAAGCCTTCTCTCTTCTCTTGGCTTCCAAACCTCCTCTCCGCCGTCTCCGTCTCTCCCTCCTCTTCTCCGCCCGTGGATTTTTTTTTTTTGATTTTTTTGGGGTAAGATTATTTTCTCTTTCGAATTCAGAGGGTAACCTTCTGCGGCTTTCTTTTTTTTTTTTTGCTCCCCTTAAATCGATTTTAATTGATTCGGTTCTTTGCTTGATTCATTATAGTAGCTGGCTTCCTATCAACAACCGATTTTGGAATATTCTTTCCGATTTTTCCTCTTCGGTTTTGGGTTTGTGCACTTTGGATGATTAAAAGTTGGTTTTCTTTTTCAAAATTAGGGTTTTGTTTGTTTGGCTTTACTTTTTTCCCTTTTTTTGATTTTTTTTGTGGATTAATTGCAAGGTAAATGGCGAGGAGTTCCTTCAAGCAAAATCATGACCTTGGTGTGTAATCAATGAAGCTTGATGTAATTTGTGTCTTTTTTTTTCTTTCCTGTTAGTTGAATCTGATTTTCGTCGATAATTTCGTTTAATTTGCAGAGAAGAGACGGGCAGAGGCTGCGAGGATCAGGGAGAAGTATCCGGATAGAATTCCTGTAACGATTTATTTCTTTTTCCTGTTTCTTTCGCCCCCTATTTTTAAGATTTCTCGATGATCTTAATTGTTTTGGTGGGTAGCTTCCCTGATTTCGCATTTCTTGTAAACTAGTTTTAGTAAAGGTTGAATTTGGAGACCCATAATTGTGGGTTTTCATGACTTTTGGATGTAAAATTCTATGTTGGGTGTTGAACATAGTGGTCAATCACAGAGAGAACTTTGTTAGCCTTTTTTAGTATTCTCTGTAGTTTAATTGGTGTTGTTTGTAAAATATTTGTAATTTTATACTATCGTGTACTAGAATAATATATATTCCTTGTTATAACAAAATCCTTTTTATTGGTCTGGTTTGTGAAAAGGCATTGCATGCCAATGAATTCCATTGTTTCAGTTCCAATTATCATTCCTCTTTTTCACCATAAAGATTATTCTTCTATTAAATGTTTATGGTTTTCACTTGCTGGTTGTGGTGGTTGTAGTCATGAATTTGACCCCATATAAGTTGAATGTGCTGCATCGTTTTGGTTATGCTTATGACCATGTATCATAATCACTGAAAAATTATATAAAAGCTACTTGGCAGTAATTGTAAAGATGAATATTAGTTGATATTGAATTCTTGGTAGCATGTGTATATGCTTAATTTATGTTGATTGAATGCTTGCATGAGCATGCTTAATTCATGTTGATGGCATAGTTGCTCGAGCTTTCTTAATTTGTATTGACGGCATGTAACACTCATTCAGCCAGTGTGCATTTATAGGTCGTTGTTGTTTTTAAAGTTGCATACTCCTTATAATAGACATCCAGGCTCCATTTCTAGTGGAAACAGAAGAACATATCCATACTTTTTACATGCACTGATTATTCAGACTCTTTTTTCTTCTTTTGCTTGTGAATTCAATGGCTTGGCCGTTTGTTTTTTTATATATAAATATATACCTCTTTATCCTGTTTTAAAAATAAACTTATACGAAAAATGATTGGAGTAGCTTTAATTGAAG
Source organism: Calamus simplicifolius (assembly GCA_900491605.1). NCBI lineage: Eukaryota > Viridiplantae > Streptophyta > Magnoliopsida > Arecales > Arecaceae > Calamus > Calamus simplicifolius. The sequence continues at coordinate 37,020 of UESW01003721.1, read as the reverse complement.
ATAAAATGAGAGAAAACTGATTAGGATGGTTTAGACATATACAACGAAGACCTTTAAATACTCCAGTTAGAAAGAATGATCTTTTAACAGTCCATGGTAATGATAGAGGTAGAGACAGATTTAAACTAAAATGGACATAAATAATTAAAAAAATATAACTATTTGTAATTTAAGTATCGACTTAGTCATGAATAAAGCAGAGTGGAGGAAGCAGATTTATATAGCCAACCCCATGTAGTTGGGAAAAGGCTTAGATGAGTTGAGTTGAGTTGAATATATACTTCTTTACCCTATATAAGTACATTAGTAATTGATACCACACTAAAAGGGTCATTTAAAAGGAGCTATGTAGTATGTTCTTATTGGTTGCCCAATCTCTTTGAGCATGAATCATGCGAGAAAGTGATGTCTAGAGTATCTTGCGATTTGAGAAATTATTAACATAGATTGAGACTCTTTGCTGATTTACAATGAATGTTCAAATGTCAAATATATTTATGAAAAGTTGATCCTGTCAAAGCTAGGAAATATGGTTGTTACTTTGCACCAAATAAATATGCTTATGCTTACCCTTTAATCTTGATATGGTTTATGGTCTGTGCTTCATGCTATTACCTTGTTTATCATGGTCAACTTAAGGGAATTATATGATCATGACCATAGATGGCCAAACAAATCAATATATGCTAATCAAAAAAAAAAATTATGACTTAAATTCCTTAAAATATTGATGTTGGTTTGGGGATAACGAGCTTTATACATATAGAGCATTTGAGAGAATTGGTGGGGCTACAACAATCCTCTACTAAAAAATTTACCTAGTTTATTAACATCAGCTTTTGCATTGACTATGACTCGATGATGAGTTCTCAGACAAACCAAAGTGTCTTATATAGCATACTTTTGTGGCAGATGAAGTAGTTATAATTTTAAGTAGATGAAGAGCCAACACCAACGAATTGGTAATGTAACTGATCTTGGGCTTCTTAAAAGTTCAATATATCTTGGGATATCTAAGAGTATACTTTATTTTATGAAAGTCTGCAGAGATTTTTGTTTTGAATGTGAAGGAAGCCCATATTGAAACACTTTCATATTTCAGAGATGATTATCCTCCTATAAAAAAATCCACCTTTAATTGTTTCAAGCAATGATAGATTCCATAACTTTGTTTTCTCTCAAATGCATAGGATCACCGTAAAAAGCAAGATATCCAAAATATCAAACTTAGTACCATATGGGTATCACATACAACACATGCGATATATGAAAGTTTTTCAACGATATTATGATATAAAAAAACCTTTGCCCTGAAGGCTATTATTGGTCTCTTAAGACATAAGCGTCTGTAGTAGGATATTGAAGAATCTTTAAGCGGCTGTAGTAGGATATTGAAGAATCTTTAGTAGGATATTGAAGAATCCTTCTTTTTTCTATCACAAAGTTGCAGTGTTATATCCCTTGTTACAACCCATATGCATTACTCCGTACTTACCATATGATAAGCTGATCTAAACATTTGAAGTTGAACTTCTTAAAGCTTGACCATTTTGGAGCATATTCGAATTTCAACATCACATTGTATGCAATCATTTAATGTGACTTCTCTGCTGGACCACTTTCATCAAGAGCATATTAACTTGCACTTGCTGTTCCTCTTGACCTTCCATGGATTCTAAACTCCTTTAACGAAACATTGAAAACCCTATTCTCACTCTTCTCTTCCTTTCATTCCTGAATTCAAGCATTCCATTTGATGAGCTTTCTTCGATAAAATTTTTACTCAATCATGAGTTACTGTCCTACTCAATACTTTTGAAATTTGTTCTCTTAACATCTGCCTGTTATTTACACAGGAGTTCTGTATGGTATGTAGATGTGTCAAGATGAAGTATCTTAAATGGAAATACGCATAATTCATTTTTTTTTCATCTTTCCTTTCTTTTTCTTAGGCTTTGGTTAAAACTTATCAGTTCAATTGTTGTCCTTATCAAATGACTTAGTCAACTCTGTATGATCTCCTATTGGTACTCCTCTCCTTTTCAGCTATTTTATACGATATATGAAAAGGTATTTTTATCATAAAACTAGTATTTAGCATGTGCAAGAAGAAAATAGATTGCCACAGCCCACATGATACGAGTCATGCATCTTGGACGGAGAAAAAAGTTGCTGGCCTAAATAAAGTGTAGTGTCAAACTCAGGGAGTAGAGGTGAACCCCCAAAGTTTGCACTTGGTGCATCTGTGTAACATTTCCAAGGAATGCTTGGAGGTGCTGGTGTTCTGTGGAGGGCAAAAATGTGGAGTGAAGCTGAGAAAGTTTGCGGTGGAGACCCATGGGCCCCATCTCTGGTGTTTGTTACAATACTAGTGAATTTTGTTAGGCTTCTAGAGGTTGACTAGATACACGGATTGACTGTTCGGCTCTTGTCGCCTTAGAGCAATCCTTGAAATCCAACTCTTAATATTGAATATCCTTGAAGCAATTTTAAAACAGATAAGATGGATATATTGCTCAATATAAGGTTAACACAAATAGTAATTATCAGAACTCAAAAGTGTCTTGGAAAGCATATCTCAGGTTACTTCTTAGCAAACATGTTACAATCTTTAAATCTTGATGTGCTTAACATTGGTCTTCAATGATTTAGATGTCCTTATACTTCTATGTGTATAATATAGATGACCCTTAAAGTTGGCTACCTGTACTATCATATAGAGCGGGTAACGGGAACAGAAGGGCAGAGAACAAGTTGGATTGTTTTTTCTTCCCTTAAAGATCCAATCTCCAATCAATCTCCTAAATCCATTGACTTGTTGCAGCTAATTAGATCATTTCCAATCCAAGGATGTCCATCCTGGCTTAGATATAAATAACACTGAATGTTCTTTGCAGCTTAAAACTTCAGATAGAAAATCATTTCAAGGGCATGTCTGGCAAAGTCCCACAAGGTCAGGCAGATGAGATAATCCTGCAAACTGGCCTTGGGTGGCCACTCTTATCTCCTTCAGTTTTGCAGATAGGTCCTATCATAAACTTCCTATGGCAGCTCTTGTATGTCATGCCATTTTCTGACCATTGGTCTTTGTATCAGTCTTGCACGGACATTGGTGAAGACAAACACATCTGTTTAACCACGTGTTTATCCATCTGTCATGCATGCGTATCTTTGTGTGTGATGTCTTCAACTCAATTAATGATACTTTGTCAATAAGATTTGTTTAACCATTTAAAATCAGTTGTCTGTTGATTAATTCATGAAAATGTGTAGCTATCTTTTTTTTTTTCCATCGATTCTTATCCATTCAAAACTTGTTCAGTCCAATCTTAACCTTAAAATATGCTCAATATGGACCTCAAACATGGGATGATGGGTAGAGAACAAGATTGCAATATCATATTGGTAACCCTTAGCCTAAAGTATAATTTGCAGACGTTGAATGTGTATCTATTATATCTTTATGCTCAAGTAAACTCGGCACATATTTCCTAATAACAAATTCATATTTCATAGGCTGTGCACATGCTAGCAACTATATAAAGTAGAAATCTATTGTGACCTGCAATAGGATGATGCTTAATTGACTTGGAGAACCAGTTAAGTAGTTAGTCATCTTCCCATGTTAACCAGAACTGCCATAAAAAAATTTCTGCTGCATGTTTTGTTGGCCTTGAAGCTTAACTAATGCCCACATATACAAATATTTCTTTATAATTTCTTAGAATGGGGAACCGTGACTATGTCAGGAGCCAAGCTATAAATTTTATATCCATCGTGTCTTTATGTGTGTTGGTATCAAGCTCCTTGTTTAGTTAGTCTCCCATTCACCCAGCACGTCAAAAACTCTTGTTTGTTATGCATCTTTGGTAGAAATCTAATGCAGTTGCATAGGAGTTAAGTTATAAATTATTTTCCTTAATGAAAAAAGAAATAGCATAAAATACTCTATGAGCATTTTTATAGAACTTTTTCAACTATCTTTTTAATGCTATTTAAATTTTATCTTTTTTCGTGTCAAAGTTAACTAGGATAGGGAGGTGATTTTTCTTGATACCACTGTTAGAAAGTAGATAGTAATGTTGGTGGAAAATTTTCTGTTTAGTAATTGCAGTCTTCCCATGAATGGGGAGTGAAGAAGATTCTTTGATTTGTAAAATGTGTGGAGTGAGCATATTGGCTTCTGTAGTATATTGATGCTTGAACCATCATCGATAATCATATTCATGAATTCCCAAAATCTGGATTTAAGCATGATGCAATAGATCGACCTATAGTGCTGCATGATGATAAGATATTCTTTTCCTTTCAAGTTTCTTTTTCTTTTTCTTTTTTTCCTTTTTTTTTCTATGTTGCGTTGGAGAGTTGTGTAAAACTAATATTGGTAGGAGAATTTGAATTTGCTGATAACATGGTATTTTTGGCTGGAAAAACTATGTTTGTCATTTAGTTGTGTATATGTGTGTCAATACAGATGGGCCCCTCAAATGTCACAGCAATGTAACTCAAAAATTTAACACAATGTGAGAGATTCATGTCTGTGAATTTGGCAAAAAACTATTTATTTTTAAATGATAAATTGGACGGTTTATGATCATAAAGTTAGTAAACCTACAAGAAATTAAGTTAGTAAACCTTTTGCTTATAAATAAAGACATGAATAAATTGCTCTTTTACAAAGCAAAGCATGACTAAACTGATAGAGTATGATGCATGCTAATTACAAACTTCCTGATACTTATTTTGCAGAAATTCATGTCACATTTCTTACAAATCTGCAACATTCATACCTAAATACGCATTCACAGCAAGAAACATGTTGTAGGCAATTATATGGTTACCACTAATCTTATATGAAGGGTTAAAAGTTAAGAGATACAAAAATGTCATGGTATATTTAACACTATAGTCCCCCAGAACATTATATCCTTTACAAACACCTGGAGCTCTACTAAATGCGTACAAGTCTTAACAAACAGAACTAAAGTATTAGTGAGAATTCTGTTTGTTGAATAAATTGGCAGCGTACGAGGGTAGTACTGGAAGACAGTTTTTGAAGCGCTCCCTCGGTGTCAGGAGACAGATTTTGAAGCGCTCCTCCCGGCGGACCCTTGAAATGCCTTACGATCGGCCCGCATTGTTCAACCTCCTCTCTCTCATCTCCATCTTCGGTTTTTCTCTTCGATTCCTCCCATGGCAGCGGCAGCGTACGAGGGCATTGCCGGGAGACGGTTTCCGAAGCGCTCCCTCGGTGCCAGGAGACATATTCCGAAGCGCTCCTCCCTATGGACCTCTGGAACATCTCACGACCGGCCCCCGCCACCTGGCTCCGGTGAAGAAAGGGGAAGCGGCTCGTTGTCCAAACTCGTCGATCCTAGTTCTCGTTGTCCAAACTCGTCGATCCTAGTTCTGGTTCTAGTTTTGCCGATTCTTCTCTCAATCCGGGTAGCAACTCTTTTCTTCCACCCATAAATACTAATACGTTGTATTCTAGTTCTGTACCATCCACTTTTGGTTCTGTTGTACCTTCGTCATCCATAGAAATTTCATTTAGATTGTCCTCTTCGGATAGTTTACTTTTTAGATTTGACACATCATCTGGGCCTACATTCTAGTTTTAGCTTGTACTTTGAATGAGAATGTAGGCCCAGATGATGTGTTAAAACTATCCGAAGAGGGGACAGACAATCTAAATGAAATTCCTATGGATGAAAGGTGCAACAGACCCAAAAGTGGATGGTACAGAAATAGAATCCAACGTATTAGTATTTATGGGTGGAAGAGGAGAGTTGCTACCCGGATTGAGAGAAGAATCGGCATCAGCAAAAAATAGAAAACTAGAACCAAAACTAGGATCGACGAGTTTGGACAACGAGTCGCTTCCCCGTTTCTTCACCGGAGCCAGGTGGCGGGGGCCGTCGTGAGATGTTCCAGAGGTCCATAGGGAGGAGCGCTTCGGAATATGTCTCCTGGCACCGAGGGAGCGCTTCGGAATATGTCTCCTGGCACCGAGGGAGCCCTTCGGAAACCGTCTCCCGGCACTGCCCTCGTACGCTGCCGCTGCCATGGGAGGAATCGAAGGAGAAAAACCGGAGAGAGAGAGAGGAGGTTGAACAATGCGGGCCGATCGTAAGGCATTTCAAGGGTCCGCCGGAAGGAGCGCTTCAAAATCTGTCTCCTGACACCGAGGGAGCGCTTCGGAAACTGTCTTCCAGTACTGCCCTCGTACGCTGCCGCTGCCATGGGAGGAATCGAAGGAGAAAAAGAGATGGAGACGGAGATTAAAGCGAGGTTGAACAAAAACATCCGTTTGGCGCCTGCCGTATAAATATTAAGGGAATACAGGGTTTGAAGCGAGGCCATATAAATAAGGTAATCCTCATAAAAGTTTAAAAATTAAAATAAAATTTTGAGGATCAAAAGTATATTTTTGCTAAGAATTTATTGCTCCATCATAGCTTGTATGCTTAATTCTCATCTTTGCTAATATGGAAAGTCTAGGTAGTTTTCTTTGTTTCCTTCCTTTTCGATATATAAAGACCGTATTATTAGAATGTAAATTTGAATTTTTTCTATCGCTAGTCACGTCTAATAAGATCTTACCTTTTATTTATAAATGGGATTACTTAAGAATCTATATATTTTATATTCACACATAATTTTGATTGATGGTAATTTTTTAGTAATCTAAGATTATCAGTCAAATTATCATATTGTATAATTAGACATAATGATTTAAATCATAATATTTAATTTTTCATAATTTAAGATTATCACAAAGCATGATAATCTAATTTTCATTTAAAAGGTAAGTATTTAAAATTATTAAAGTCTAATAATTTTATATTATCCTCCTCAAATTCATATAAATATTTAATTATATTTAATATAATTATATATTCAATGTACGCTAAGCAATATTTTAATACTTAATATTTATTTAATATTAAATTTGATATTTAAAATATCATTATATATTTATATAACATTACATAAAATATTAAATCTAAAGTTATTAATATTTATGATCTTCTTGCATTTTAATATTATTATATATCTATTGTATTAATATTTATTATAATATATATTTATATATTTTATTATCTATAATATGTATATATATATTTAATGCATTAATATCTATTATATATTTAATAGTACTTTTAAAGTGATTTTACACAAAATCCTTAGGGGGAGTTTGGTAGCAGGTAATCTATCCAAATTACCGATAATTTAAAGGGGATCCACCAAATAACTGTGTTTGATATGTGTTTTGAATGAGAATCTATCTTGCAGTGGTAATCTGGATTACCTTTCATAAGGTAATCTAGATTACCTAAGGAGGAGGTGGCTATCCACATTACCAGATATATTGTAATCTAATAAATTTTTCTTTTGATAAAATTATCCTTATCTCTTTTATAAAAATAAAATTATCCCTTTTTTCAAACAAAATCATTTCTTCTTTTTATCTCTTTTCTTATGTCTCATGTCGTTATCTCTTTCTCATATCTCCGGTATTATTCGTTCATAGAAAAAAATATTGAATAGAAAAAAATTTAAACAAAAACAAAAACAAAATAAATATAGTTATAAGAAAAGTCTAATTAAAAAAATTTAAAAAAAAAAAATTTTAAAGTTATGCTTCATATTACTTTAATTGTTTCTTCCAACTATTGAAAAAAAATAAGATTTGTACAAGGGAAAATGAAAAGGCCATATGAAAAGGCTTGTAATTGCCATTCTGATACATTGACATGAAGAACTTCCACATCCCTTCTCTCAAAAGAGTAACTTTGAAGTCATTTTACTTATCAGATCTTTATCTTGGACCCTTTTTGAAGCTGTCTATCTCCCTTTATTCTCAGTTGTGAGTCTTCTGTTAGATAGTTTTGTTTCCTTAGAGCATTCTAAAATAAGTTTTTTGGTTTGATTTGGCATTCCTGAGCATCAGAAAGTTGATCTTTTGGAAGGAAAGATGTATTATGTTGCTGGACTTGTGCCACTGACATTTGGTATTGATGTCCTTTACCTGCAAACCTGAAGATCATCTACAGAATGGAAGCCTATGTGTGCCATAGAGACAGAAATTTGAGTAAGCAAACACTGCAATGCTCTTTGACTAAATTTCAAAAGCAAAAATATAACTCATATTTGTTTTTTTGCAGACCATTTTTCACCCCTCGCAAATCAGTTACATTGTCAAATTTGGGTGAGGTACCTCTAGCAAGGTGAAGCAAGCGCAATTTTGCTTTCCATTTTCTATTCCTATCATGCTCCTTTCATAAATTGGTCTTATTTTTCCTTCCAGTGAATTTGATATTGCAGCTGTAATCTTGCATGTGGGAGAGGTTTATATATCTGGATGCCAGAAAAGGCAGTGGATTTTCATGACTGAAGGATCACATGCAGTTTGGAGTCCCTGTTTGAAGGATAATATGATTGTCTGCTTGCTGTCAATTTCTGTTCACCCATAATTGACAATGATTCATCTGCATTGTTCAGCCATACCTATTCAGGAAACACAGTATGTGATGGGCTAATTTCTTTTATAGAAGATTTTTTCTATCATATTTTCTAGCATTAAAATGTATAACAGCATTGCTCTTAAAACTTTAGATTTGGATGATTATAACACATTGAGTATATGATGACTGTGATTACTCATTTTCTTTGTTGTTTCATATAATACACATGGATTTAAAATGTTTCTATTTGTTTTGACACTATGGGTTAGGGAAGTACTGGTTGTTCAACTATCTTAAGAATGTCATTTTTTACTTGAAGCTTTCAATAATAGCCATTTGTATGTGTATATTTTTCCCTTTCCAATTAGCAAGGCTGCTCAGTTAACTAGCTGCTGGATATCTTCTGATGTAACGCCTCATATACAGGTTGGCTTCTGCAATCTTGTCAAGCGTGCAAGGGACCAAATGAATCATCTTTGGGTAGCAGAGGCAATAGAAAATTCTACAGTATTTTTTATAAACTTCCTAGTAGTTTTCATCTCAAAGAAGCAGTAGAATCTGCTCAGAAATGGGCAAAAATATCACATTCGATGAGGACTAGAATTTTCAGACAGATGATCATAACTTTGCATGTGTTTGCTTCTAATATACATAATTTTTTTTGTAACATATCTTTATCTTGTGCAGGCTATTCAGAAGCTCCAGGAGAGGGTTTTGTGTATTATTGGTGGTCATGGAACCTAAGATGTTAAAATAACTGAATTAACCATTATAACAAGTGAGATATTTGCTTGATTCCCATTCATATCTATTTATTATGGAATCCTGTTCCACCATATTTATGTAATTAAGAGATTTTTCATATTGTGCTGCTCCATGATCATATCAATTTTTCCATGGCCATCGTAGTCTTGTTTTACTTATGATCAAAACATAAGGTAGCATTTCCGTTTTCTCCCCTTTGCTTGTCTTTTATGCAGTATAAATTCATGAAAATGGAGAAGAATGGCTATAGGATGTCATGTTCACCAAACAGCAAAAATGGATGCAACTCATGCAAGGATAATGGTGTGTACATGTAAACATTTTTTTTTCTTTTTATCATAGCCTATTTAATGTTACTTTTGTTTGAAAAGGAAAAAATGTTCATCACAGATAGGATTTTCTAGTCCAACATAGGTATCAGGAATTTTCTAATCAGAATCTTGCTTCTACTGTTCTATTGTGCCGGCATTATTTGAGAACAAACTTCTTCTATGCTACCTACATTTCACCAAACTTAATGTAAAAATAAATTGTTTATTTTTCTTACTATTTAAACCTCTATCCTTTTTCTTTAAAGATGCAAAAATCAAGTTGATATGTTCCTGTTATATCATTTCGATAGGCATTCCCATAATCTATGTTATTTGGAAATTTGCTCCCTTTCTTACCACACCTGAACCCACTCTTCCTGCTTGGGTTACCAAATTCTTACAGCAAAGAAAATAAAAAGATACGAAACATTCATATCTTTCAATTTTCAATCTTGAAAGAGCGTATATAAGTTAATGGTTTTGGTTTTTCATTCCTGCTTGACCTTAAGGATTAGAAATGACCTGTAAGCTACTCCAAGATCTTGCTTCCAAGCAGCTGACTGGATAATTCAGCAGTCTGAGCAGACTACATCATGCTATATTTTACAGTAATATTGTAACTTGGTGGTTCTCAACCTTATTTTTTATTTATTTTAGTATACATTAAGTTGATCCTAAGGCATGTTATTTTTCTCCCAGTTTGATCAGCAGATCTTTTATACAAGAAGAGATGTTACGGTCAACATCTCATGTTGGACAGCAAGCCAGTGTACATAAAGGATCTGACTGACCGCATACTGTTCATTGTTAGTGCAACTGTATTTAGAAACAAGCAACCTTTTGGATCTTGCTGTTGGTGGTGGGTCATCTCAAGCAAAGGGGACAAACAGTTGATGCATGGTCTTTGCGCCTACGAATACAAATGGATACAGGTGTGGTCGTCTTGATTCAGAAGCAAGGAGAACCACGTTACGAGAAAGGGATTCCATAACTTCCCTTTTTTTTTTGATGGTAAAGGAAATGAATATTTATGGAGACAATGTTCATCCAGTCTGCATCTCTTACATAGAAATAACATGTAAAATTACGCTTGTGTGCGCAATTGGGGCATGCTGTACTCCTTCCAAGGCCCTGCGCTGTTTTGAGTGCTATCGAAGTTTCCTAAAGCTGGGTATCCGGCAGCGTTACCGTACTCATTTTCCTCTTGCCGAGAGGAAATACCCGATCCCAGAACTACAACATTGTTGATGCATTTTAGTTGTCTCCAGCGAGAGGCTGTCTTTGAGGAAGAAAAATCTAATACAAGGTCCACGAAATCCAATACTACATGGAGAGAAGACCGGGCCTTAAACTGAAACAGAGAACTCTGAGAAACCAACGATTTAGCCTCGTATCCGAGAGGATGAATGTAACGAAAATGAAGAGAACGGATGTGATGAAGCTGGGCAATTTTGCTCAGATGTCTAACCACTAGATCCCTTGATATCTTCGAGATTGCCACGGACCCGTCAGGACAATCAAGATCACATTGATTGGCATTCATTTTTTTATCGTATAACAACGTTCATTGTATTTACAGCCTATCACGTACTCGCGTGCATGCAGCCACTCGATATGCTCAAGCCACCAACTTTCTGGAAGGCATCGTTAAACTACCCTTACATGGCAACACATTGTGGCATTTCCATTGACGTCGTTCACAAAGGTAAATACCACACCAATATCACAAAAAATTGAACAGAAACTCATTCCAAACGTCAGGTACGCCAGGTAAATAACAGTGTATGCAGTCAGCATAACTAACAGGATTTGCCAGTTGCTGGGGGCTGAACTTCTCCCAAAACTTCCTGTAGATCGATGGATGCCCATCTTTTCGGTGCTCTGAAAGCTGAGTGATGTTGATAGCTAAAACCTTTGGCCCCAGTCTGCCCAATATGCCCTCCACCATTCGCATGGTGTCAAGGTCGGACCCACTTCCCCAGTAACTTTCCGATTCAATGGGAGTTCTCTCTTGAAAGCAGTTCCCTTCGCTTGCTGGAACCATTCCCAGCTCCTGGAGAAGATGAGATGGTGCTAGAACTTTGCCAAATTAATTAAATTGTTCAAAATCTACAATTTATAGGTATATCTATGTGTTGAAAGGTCTAGGGAGACTACAGCAGTGAGAAGCATTTCGAAAGCCAACAGGTTACCAGAAGTTGCCCTTCATAGGACTGATAACTGAACAAGCATTAAAAAGCTTTCAGTATACAATTGCAACAAGCGCCGATGATTATATTGTTCTATGCAACAAGTCATGTGGAATATTGGTAAAATGAGTCATTTAAAGTGCCCCTGAAGTTGATATTTTAAAATAATAAAGTGAGGGCACATAATGTCCTATGAGATTCATAGTGGTGCCCATGATTGATGAATTTGCGATTTGATGGTCTAGTCACTAATATACCAGAGCATACTTTGTCAATCTTAATATCATTAATAATCTTCTTAAGTTTCATAAGCAACACTATTTAATAAACATTACATGAACTCACCAGAGATGCGTAGGGGACATGGTAACAAAGAATACTTTCTGTCTCAGGGGATCAATGCTGGATGCAACCCAATCTGCCCATTTCTCTAAGGCCAACTTCATAGCATCCAGTCCATCGGCTTCTTCACAAATCACATCTTCACTCTTCCATCTGCATCATAACCATGAACAAAAATCAATAACCATGCCATCTTACATCCTTTATTTATTATTTAATATACAAACAAGTTCTGGAATTAAACTTACAGTAGTCTTATCTTTGAACCACTTCTCCACCATAGATATGAATTAAAAACAAGAATATCTGCCTTCTCCCATTGAGATGCATGCTTGAGAATTGAATCTGGTCGGATGATCCTGTCATCAAATCTGTGGTTAACTGGGTCATCAGAATTTGATTCCACAACCAGTGGTGCCCAGTAGAACTCAACTGAAGCATTATATTCCTGCACAGACAATCACAATTAGAATACCATGACTGCCAATTTCCACTTCAGATCCTATATCATTCCTCTCGGCTAGATGGACCACACAAACCCAGGATGCCCCTTCATCAAACACATGCACCCAAATTTGAGAGCACTGGAGGGTGTGTTATCATGCAAACTTCAGCTTGTGAGCTTCTGAGACCAATAGGAAAATCAATATATGTGCTCTATAAATAGAGTCGCAAGCAGGTAAGAACATAATACTGCAATGAAAGAAACTATTAATTATGCAGTACTTCTATTAGCAAAAAACTATGTCAGTTAAACATTGAAAATTACTCAATGGTTTATGGCATGCAAATCATGGTACTGCTGTTACATAAAGTGTGGACCCCTCCCTGCTTCACCAGATAATTTTGAAATAATGGATCATCACAGAGCATAAAAATGAAGGATAGACCGGAGATGAGCTTTCTATCGTTTCAGATCATAAACAATTTCAAATGCTTATGACATCTCAACTGAGAAAAAGGGATTACAATTACGGATACAAATAGTTCAGCTCACCTCGGCCCTGAATATGGTTAAGGCAGCATTGGGTGACATTGACTTCTTGCCAGCCGGAAGCACTAACTGTATGAGGCATACCATGGATATCCATTGCCCTCTGTTTAGGGAATCACCAACAAACATCAGCCTCTTGCCTCTCAGCTTCTCCAGCATTTATGTAGCATTCCACCTTGATAAAGCATAAGATAGAGCTCAGTAACTGTCCCAGGTTGACTTATCTAGGGCAGAGCCGACTCCTCTTTCATTTCAATCGACTCCTAACTTTTCAAACTCTCTCCAACTCTTCCCAAAATCCAAAATCTCTCAAATTAACCACTCCTTAGCACTCAATGGCACCCAAACGTAGGGGATCTGTGTTTGGTGGAGCGGTGACGACCGAAAAACGAACAGTGAGGCGCCGACGAGGCAGCCTTCACCGAATTCTTCGTCTACTTCGTCGACATCCACACCGAGCGCTGTTCCAAGCCCCTCCTCACCTTAAATCAACACCTTAGCTGGCCGAGTGATTACAATGGGCAGAAAGGTAGATTTTAATTTCTTTGAGGAAGAAGGTTTTTCAATTGGGCGGCAATTAAAAGAATTAGGTTGAGATAAGGTGTGTTCTTTTGATTTACCCACTTACCCTGCCTTAGTCAAAGAATTTTATTTCAATCTTTCAAGAGGAGATGGAGGTATAATAAGTTCTGTCAGAGAAAAATGATTCATCTAACCTCGAAAATTCTAGGAAACCTTTTAGGGATTCCTATTACTGGGCTTACTGCAAATATTCATAGTGAGAGATCATGTGCTTTATCAAGAATGCTAGGAAGGGAGATCACTAAATTTGAAGAAGTTAGGGCAAACCAGTTTCCCCTTGAGTTAAGATTACTTCATAATATTTTGGTCGGATTTTGTTTCCCAAGACCGGCTGATTTAAGTATGTCTCAGAGCGAGACATTGTTGTAATGGATAGTGTTCTGACTGGACAGCAAATTAATTTAGCTGGTATGATGATTTGGTACATGGCTGAAGCCGAGAACAAGAAGAGATTCACTTTACCTTACGGTATGATCTTGACATTAGCATTCCAAAGCCAAGGTGTAGCTATTTCAGACAATGAACCCAAGAAGAACTTAAGGCACACTGATTATTATAGTTTAGCAACTGTGCATCGGATGGGATTTGTGAAGGTGAATGGAAACTAGGAAAGGAAAGGACACTTGGATGAAAGGGCAGCTGAAGTTGGAGCTATGGCACCTAGTCCATCAGAGGAAGGACCTTATGTGAGACATATTTCGCCAGGACCTAGTAGCTCAGCCTTCAGCAGCACCTGCACCTGCATCTACTCCTTCATCTAGTTTTACTGATGCTCAGTTGGTTCAATTAAAGGAACTCTTTGCAAGTCATAAAGAAGAGATGAAGATTGAGTTAGATAGTAGTCTTATGAGCTTGAGAGAGATGTTCTATTCCTTGGAAGACAGAGTAAGCAAAATTGAATCATCTTTTGGAACTTCTTCAGAAGCCTTGAAGACTGATTTTATGAACATTTTTTAGAAGATCAAGGAAATTGGAGGAGATTCTGATACTTACTCAAAGTGCAATGCAGAGTTATAAGAGAAAATTACAGTTGCATCTGCATTTATTAACAGAAGACTGAATGAATTTATCAAGATCCAAAGTGAAGGAATGGGAAAGATCCTAGAAGAGCTCAAAAGACTTCTTAGATTTTGATTAGCTTTTGATGTTTGATTTACATTTTGATGTAATTAGTCTTTGATGTTTAGTTTGTAATTTAACTTTTTGAATGATGTAATGAAGTACTTTGATGCTTAGAATGATGTAATGAAGTATTTATCTTATGATTGATGTAATGAAGTTTTGAGTATTCAATGAATATCATACTTGAATTTTGATAATTGACTTGAACTTTGTTTTAAACTTTGAATTTGATTCCTATGATTGATGTTAATTTAAGTCTTAATGTACCTTCTAATCCTTTTTATTGATTACAAAAAAGGGGGAGAAGAGATTCTTGTATATACATAAAAATAATGAGAGAAGAGCTACTTATATATGCATAATCAATTAATGCAAGAATGGTACTTATATGTATGCATGTTAAATGAAATTAATATCACATGGAATTAAGATATGCATAAAAGTTTCAATGAACTTAACATATGCATACACATTGGGGGAACTACCACATTAAGGGGGAGCTTAACCTAAAATGTATAAGTTTTGACAATTATGTATATACTAAATGTTTTTATCATCATCAAAAAGGAAAGATTGTTGAAGAAATTATTGAGAAATTATTTACCCAATTATTGATTTTGATGATTAACTAAAGCCATGAGTATATTCATTGTGTTTCTGATAAATTTGATAAGTGTTTCAGGTATTAAGATTAGTTGTTTATTCAAATGACACTTAGAAATCAGTTTTAAACCGAGTTTAAATGGAATTTATTTAAGTTCAGAACTTGAAGCCGACACCTAGAACCATTAGAGCCGACTCCAGAGTGTATCGGAGCAGTTATATATTTTCGGCATGGTTCGAAGTCGATACCTAGAGTTTCGGAGCCGACACTGAGGTTTCGGAGCCGACACATGAATAGATGGAGGACTCCAACCTGAGATATAGAGAAACTATTTTTTGCTTCAGAAGCCAGAGTCGACACATGGATTTGGGAGCCGACTCTTACCTGAGTTACATAGACTGTATTTTTTGGAGCAATTCTTGGAGCCGACACATCAGAAATCGGGAGCCGACTCCAGTCAGCGGGGAGTCGACACTTTGCAAAGTCGGAGCCGACTCTACATCAAATCAATTTTTGCTATTTATGGAAACACGATCTAGAGCCGACACATGAAAAGTTGGAGCCGACTCCAACCTATCAAGGACAATTTTCAAAAGTGCCAGATCGGACTCTAACGGATATATTTTCTCACCTAACTCTCAATAGATACATTTCTTTGTGTGGAGAAGGATCCAAGGTACTTTGTAATGGCTATTTCTCACCTAATATCAGATTAAGTCTATATAAAAGGAGGGACGTGTCTGTTTGAAAATATAGAATGAAAAATAGAGGGAAAATAATGAAAAAATCAAGAGAAATCCACGGTGAAAAAGAAAGAGAAAAAATCTCTGAGTCCAAGCCTATCAATCCAAGAGAGATTCAAGAGAAATCCAAAGCCCTAAAAGTTCAAATTCGGAGGATTTACAAAAGGGAAAGTAAGAAGAGAAAAAGCCCTATTTCCTCAACGAGCTGTGTTAGAGATTCAACGATTCAATCCTTGCTCAACCATTCAAAAGAGAAGAGGAAAAGAAGAAAAGCTCAAATCCACATCGCTTCAATCAGGCTTTTCTTACCTTTGTTTACTTATATTGCTTATTTGCTCATTTAAGGAGCTTTGCATTGTTGTAACTTTAAATTAATTTGGTGTTTACTAATTCAATCAAAGGGATTGAATTAGTTGAGGTAGTTTACCTTGGGAACAAGCTAGTTTAGTTGAGTTTGGGTTTTGTGCTGGTGAACCCGTGAAAATCGACTGGGTTCATTGTGACCCCATGTAAAACAACAAGTTGGAGTTGTGAGCTTGTAAAACAACTCAACTGTAATCAGTGGATTATAGTGTGGACCCAAGAGATTCTTGAGAGTGAACGTAGGTATGGGATACACCGAACCACTATAAATCTTTGTGTGTTTATCGTGCTCTTGTCTCTATCTCTCTCTTTTATTGTGCTTTAAATTATAGCTTCACTTCACTAGCACACTTAATTCTTGTGAAATTTGGTTTTAAGTTTTAAAGTGTTAAATTTTTTAAAGAACCCAATTCACCCCCCTCTTGGGTTGACATCTGGGCCAACAAGCATCATGTCGAGGATCCAGGCATGGGACTGCTGTTCCATCTTCGCCTCGATCTACGAGGACCGAGCTCTCGACAGGAGGATGGCGGCCTCCCCAGCGTCCTCCATGGAGGAGAGCCTGGGTGCCGGTCGTTGTGACCGCTCTGGGTCTCATCGATTGGCTGATGAGTTGAATGGTGTACGGATTGCTGGGATGAGCTCCTCGGCTCGGCCCTGTGCCTGCCGGTCCTCCTTGCCCCGACATCGGCCCTTTTGACTACCGCCTCCCCCTCTCTGGTGGACGGGGGAGCCCTCTCCACCTCCGGCTCGGCGGGAGCCGGAGGGCCACCAGCAATGTCAACCTTCCCTGCCTCGGCCAAATCTACGGCGGCAAGGGTCTCTCCCTAGGGATCCAGGACCACCATGATCGTTTCAGTGGCGGCTGGAATCTCACCCTCTTCCACCTCGGCCCTGGCCGGGCCGAGGACCGCTCCTTCGACCAGTGCCTCCCTGGCCGGCTCCTCCGTAGGTGCCTGAGCTGTGGGGACTTCCAGGGTTTGAGCCGGCTCGGCCTGGGCCTTCTTCCATGCCCTTTTTGCTGGCCTCACTTCCTCACCAACTGCTTGTTTTTTTGGCGCATTGCGGCCTCCAGCTTTTCAGTGGAAATTTTCATCGCTGCACAAAGACAAGTATTAGTAAAAATGAATAAATGCAATGCCGAGCCGAGGGCGAGAAGAATAGGTTTTCGTGGTCACTAACTGCCGGGGCTAATTCGGCCTCATACAGGTTCTCCTTGGACAGGAGTTCCTTGTAGGAGGGGATCTGATAGGAAGAAAGGCAGTAGAAAAGCTCCCCGTCCTTCTCGCCCATGGTCGAGTTTTCGTTGGGGCTAACATCTGGCTCTCTCCAATCGGCCCTCACCCCCTCTACATGGGCAAATAGGAATCGGGATTTTCACCCCCTGATTTTGAATAGGAGACCTAGGGGAAGGGCCCTACCCGGCCTGGCGGTGAACACCTACCAGGCCCCCTCATCTTGGCGGCGGAGCTTGTAAAAAGCTCAGAACAAGGATAATCTGGCCGCAGAGCCATGAAAGAAATAAAGAATAACAAAGGCGCAGATGATCCGAATCGAGTTCAGAGTCAGCTGCGCTGGCACTAACCTATACCTATTTAACAGATTCAAGAAAAAAGGATGGAAGGGGAGCCGCAGCCTGCATCGGAAGAACTCCTCATACAGAGCGACCCGGCCGGGGAGGTTGGAGCTCACTCCGTCCTCGGGCCCTGGCGCGGACAGACGAATAAAGCTAGGGACCCTATACATGGTCCTAAGGACCTCTATCTCTTCGGGGGTCATGGTGGAAGCCACCCCCCCTCCCCTAGCCCTACCGGATCAAGACCAGCTGCTGGAGGAGGCGCCGAACAGTTGGAGGAGGAGGGAACTGCTCTCACCGGGGAGGTTTGAGCAGACGACTGGTTACCCACCGCCGGCCGGTCGCGGATGGTGATTCCACACATCGGCCGGGGCACTTGGCTAACTGGTGAGGTATCGTCCTCATCAGAGGAATGGGATGACTCTACCACTGGTCTCTTACCCTCCCTAATGGCTCGGCAGTCCATGGATCAAGGATAAAGAAGTGAAGGGTGGAAACTGACCTGAAGTTTAAGGAGGAGATGAAGGCTGAAGGTCTTGGGTTGCAGAGGAACTCAGGGAAGAAGAAGGCAGAAGAAGCAATTGCAGTGTAAAGGTCCTCCTGAGCCCACAGAGTAGCTTTATACCCCGGCTTCGAATCGCATCGCCCAAGATCTTGCCATGTGGCCTACAACTATTGCGTCGTGCGCCCAACCGCCGGCAATTTCGCCTGCACCTGAGGCGCTTCGCCTCTGTTCGGCCCAAGGAGCGGGATATCTTGCCAATGATGGAGCGAGAAGAGCGGAGAGGTAATGATGGCGCCCGCCTTTTTCCCATCCCCCGAGAGACGCCCCCTCGGGACACCCGATGCCGACGTCAACTCCCACTCCCCATTTGGTTACGGAAGATTTTCGAAGCGACCCTGCCTTGGGAGGGCGCGCCAGCTCACCCACCATTAAAGTTACCCATGACCGGCAATCATTTTTTGAATTGTCGCGCCCCTTTCGCCCGAAGAACAGTAGGCACGTGGCCCTTCGCGCTCAGGAGCAGGGGGCATCTGATGTGGCTGATAAAGCTATGTGGGTAATCATGGCAAAATTGACTAAGTGGCATGGACACATCGGCCCCGGTGGCCCTCTTCGGCCCCGGCCTCTCCAAATAAGCCGAGGCAGCCCCAACCTCGCCATGTCGGCCCCGTGTCTGCCCCGGCTCCTCCACATCAGCCCCCGGCGGCCCTCGTCAGCCCCAGCCTCTCCAGGTAAGCCGAAACGGCCCTGACTTCTTCAAGTCAGCCCCGCGTCTGCCCCGGCTCCTCCACATCGGCCCCGATGGCTCTCGTCGGCCCCGACCTCTCCAGATAAGCCGAGACGGCCCTGACCTCTCCAAGTCAGCCCCGTGTCTGCTTCGGCTCCTGCACATTGGCCCCCGGCGGCCCTCGTCGGCCCTGGCCTCTCCAGGACGGTCCCGATCGTCCAGCCCGCCAACTCTCTAACCCGCGCAGCTTGACATAGCCAGACCCACCTACCGCTTGGCCTTGCCACCGATGGGACCAGGCCTACCTACCGACTGGCCCCACCGATCGATGGGACTTGGCCCACCAACCGTCAACTCCCCCTCTCCGATGGGACAGGACTTACCGACCAGCCCAAATTCACGTAACTTCCACGTGTTCCACAGACATCTCTCCCTCACGGAACTTTACGTGGCTAATCCCCATGCAAGTATCAACTGCCTATAAAAGGGTAAGTCCACTAGGGACCCAGGTATGTGAACACAAGTGCTCACTTACACTATCACCCCAGAGAGACTCCATCTCTCAGAGCCTTCTTTGCCCTAAGGAGCTCCTTCGAGCTCCCCTTCGGCTGTGACCTCGGTTGCAAAATTGAGCGTTGGAGGGTCCCAACCGGAGCTCTCTTCGATCTTGGGACTTCTTGCAGGTCGTCCAGCTAGGTGAGGACCCCACCAACAAGCAGGCTCACCTT
The DNA here is from genome assembly GCA_900491605.1 of Calamus simplicifolius. Classification (NCBI taxonomy): domain Eukaryota; kingdom Viridiplantae; phylum Streptophyta; class Magnoliopsida; order Arecales; family Arecaceae; genus Calamus; species Calamus simplicifolius. The sequence continues at coordinate 17,001 of UESW01003721.1, read as the reverse complement.
CCCTACGCTCGAGTTCAGCAATCGGGCGTCATCAAAACTCAAAAATAATGCTGCTGCTGCGGCTTCTTCTTCTTCTTATATATATATATATACATATATGTATATATGTATATATATATATATACATACATATATGTATGTATGTATATATATATATATATATACATACATATATGTATGTATGTATATATACATACATATATGTATGTATGTATATATATATATATACATATATATGTATGTATGTANGTTTATGAGTAGTAGTTGAACTTGAGTTATAAGTATATAACATATTTCTTTTCCATCCTGGTGCGGACACCAGGCTTAGGAAGAGGCTTCAACAACTTCAGCTGGATTCTTTATGGATGGAAGATTAAATTAAGTTTTAGTCCTATATTTATTTTCCATTTGAGTAATTTTATTTCAATTGATTGTATTTGTTTGATTGAGTCCTGTTTAAGTTCTTTATTGCAATTGAGTCAAAAGGAGTCCAGCCCAAAAACCCGATCTGGTTCAACACAAGAAGAATGGGTGCATGGTCATGAAGTCACCAACATTGAAGTCATATCATCATGCCACATCAACAAGGAATGTTGCCCAATGAATAGAAAGATTTTGAATCAAGTCAAAGTCTCTACAACCACCTCCTCTTATCATGGGACGCCCCACATTCTCCTCTTCGCACGTCTCCTCTTGGAAACCATATCTACAAATCAAGAGACGTCCATATTGGAAACTACCTCCATAAATCATGGGACGCTCCAAATCAAGGAACGTCCATATTAAAAACTGCCTCCACAAATCATGGGACGCCCACATTGACGCCCACATTGGAAACCACCTCCATAAATCATGGGATGCCCCATATTCTTCTCTTCGCTGGCCGAGATCTTCTTCCTCTAATGATAATATGGTGTAAGTGCTTGGTAGTCTATAAAAAGGGATCTTGGCTTTTTGTAAGAAAAAGATGATTAATGAAGTTTTCTTAAGAAAATCCCCTGCTTGTTAGATGGATCCCTGTGAAGGGTAGGCGTGAGGCCTGGTGTCTATTTATATCGTCCACATTTTATCCCTTTTCCCACTTTGCTTCAAGCCCATTTTCAACCGATCAAGGATCCCGGCTTCCATGATTCCAAAGTTACAGGTTGTTCCCACCATGAATCAAGGTACGGAAGCTTACAATAGGTGGAATCCCTTGTCAATCCCTTGTCATCCTCAAGTTCCTTTCCTGAGTGCATCGATTTTACTTAAGTTTATTAATTGCTGAGAGAACCCTCTTTAAGATCCTTTCAGATATGCAATTATTAGATTTACTTAGCCCTAATCTGAGTGGTTTCTTAACCACAAAGATCCGTTTCTTTGTTACTTTGTTTAAATTCTAAATTCAAACTTTGTTTAGTCTTCTAAGTCCCCTCCATAAAATTTCTAGTTCTTAAACAATGAGTGGATGCATGTGTTATTTCACTTAATCATTCATTTAATCTTTAGTAATTCTATTATAAATACATCCCATGTTGGTTGTCCCACATCATCATGGTATCATAGCCTGGTTGGTTAGGGTAAAATTTCTAGTTTTGCTTGCTCGCTGGATTATCTGAATATTGCAGTATATGGTCTGATGTTTTAATTGTTGCAGCGTGTAAAAATTAGAAATTTTATGATTTTTATTTTTCTAGATTCTTTATAATTCGAAGTATTTTTTATAATTTTCTTAGGCATTATTTTGGACTGTAAATTTTTTGCCAGCCAAAATAAGGTCTGAGGATAGGTTCTGTTCTATTTTCTGACTTGACTGGGTTCCAGGAACTACCCAGTAAAGCAACGAATTTTAAATTTAATTTCCTTTCATCTGGAGTATCATTATTTAGTTAAGAGTATTTTGTAAATTTTTATGAATTTTCTGAATATGTTACATAACACTCCCCTGCATCACTTTGGAGTTGCAACACACACAAAAAATTCTGCACATGATTTTAGGATTCATATGAATGTTGCATACATCTCATGATAAATCAAGTTAAGGGCTTATGTACCTAATTGCACTATATGACAACTAGGTCAGGTACACCCTACCAAATCCAAGCTCAATCAAGTGCAACCATGGACCAAAATTTTGAGACCTTGATGAAAACCCTGAATGATCAAATAACCCGACTAAACCAGAATATGACTGATCAATTGACCCAGACCACCCAAAGCATAACTGATCAAATGACCCATATCACTTTTAGGCTTGACCAATTAGAGGCAGGTACTTCTACAAGAGCCCATGAGGTCCAAATGGAATTAGAGCCTGAACCAGAGTTAAGTACGCCCATCAACCCTAGAAGAGCTCTACACCAAGACCTTTATCTTGAACCCAATCCTAGAAGGCCTAATCAAGAACCTTTCTTTGATCCAAATCCTAGAAGACTCAATTTTAATCGAGTCCGTGACCCGAATCCTAGGAGAGCACTCCATGACCCAGCTTATGAGCCAAATCCTAGAAGACCCAATTAGGACCAAATGGACCAGTATGACCAACTCTTAGGAATATTAGATTAGAAGCACCCACTTTTGATGGAAGTCTAGATCCTAAGGTTTATGTAGATTGGGAGGGCAAGATGGATCAGTATTTTGAGTGGTACGAAATGACTGAGGAAAGGAAGTGCAAATTTGCAAAGCTTAGGTTAGTCCATCAGGCTTGGTTATTCTGGGAAAAGCCGAGAGATTCATTGACAGAGAGGTGATGTTCCCATAGTAACCTGGAGAGCAATGAAGCATAGACTTAGAGAGAAGTACCTTCCCATGTCCTACTACCAAAGACTTCTAGATCAGTGGCAGAGATTGACCCAAGGAACAAAGAGTGTAGCTGAGTACATTGCAAAGTTTGATGAATTTTTGATGAGATGCAATGTCGATGAGTCCGAATTAGTTACCTTTTCTAGATTCAGAGCCAATTAAGGGAAGAGATCCAGAAAGAGTTGTTCATGAGAGAAGTTCAAGATTTAGAGCTAGCCTATGAGATAGCACGCGATGCTGAGAGATTTCATAGGAGACCAGTTTATCGCAAACCAGAAATCTCTAGAACTAGTGCACCTAGTTAGCAGCCAGGACCAAGTCAAATGCGACCCAACTGGCCTAACCCTGGTACACCTCTGACTCGTAGAGATGATAAAGGCAAAGCACTAGAAGTTCAGAGAAACACAAACCGGAATGCTTGCTTCAAATGTCATCAGATAGGCCACTATGCGAGCAATTTCTCAAATAGAGCCGTGTACATGGAAGGGTTAGAGGAAAATGAGTCTGAATCCAAAGCACCCTTAGATGATTGTGTCAAGGAAGTATATCAGGCCGAGGATAATCTGGCAGATGAGTATGAAGGTGACGAGGATCTTGTAGACCCTGACCTTTTGGGAGTAGTTAGATGCATCCTTACCCAGACTAAGACCTAGGACGATTGGCGTAGGACTAACATCCTACAAACCTTTGTCAAATTAGGGGATAAGGTGTGTAAGATAATCATACATAGTGAAAGTTGTGTGAATGCATATCTACTAGTGCTGTCAAAACTTTAGGCTTATCCACAGCTCCCCATCCAAACCCCTATAAGGTTTCTTGGATAGACTCCACATCAATTCCTATCAAAAGTAGGTGTCTAGTCCAAATCCAATTACAGTCCTATCAGGAGAAAGTGTGGTGTGATGTTCTACCAATGGGAGTGAGTAGTATCATCTTAGGTCGACCCTGGTTATTTGACCATGATGCAACCCTTTTTGGCCGATCTAATTCTTGCTCATTCATGCACCTTGGGAAGAAGTTTGTAATCAATCCTTCACCACCTAAGGACATGGTTAAGAGAGGATCGAGCCACCTAAAGGAAACAAAGACTAGAGTCAATCTGATAACTACAAAGGAGATTAAGAAAGAATTCACTAAGGGTACACTGTTTGGATCTTAACCGCTAGAGAAACACAAGAGTCTGCCCAAAAAGAGCACCCTCAGAAAGTAGTTGAATTATTAGAGGACTTTAAGGATGTATTTCCAAATGACCTGCCTAACCACCTTCCACCACTTAAGGACATCCAACACGCCATTGATTTAGTCCCAGGAGCAACCTTACCAAACCTTCCACATTATAGGATGAACCCTATAGAACACCTAGAGTTGCAAAGACAAGTAGGGGACCTCCTTAGGAAAGAATTTGTTAGGAAAAGTTTGAGTCCTTATGCAGTTCCAGCCCTGTTAACACCTAAAAAGGATGGCACGTAGAGAATGTGCATCGATAGTCATGCCATAAATAAAATTACAGTAAAATATAGGTTTCTCATTCCCCGCTTGGACGATATGCTAGATATGATGGCCGGTGCAACTATATTTTCCAAGATTGATTTGAAGAGCGGCTATCACCAGGTTAGGATTAGACTAGGGGATGAGTGGAATACTGCATTTAAGACTAAGGATGGTTTATTTGAATGGGTAGTGATGCCATTTGGGTTGTCCAATGCACCTAGCACATTTATGAGGATCATGACCCAAGTCCTACGTGCCTTCATGGAAAAATTTGTAGTAGTATACTTTGTTGATATTTTCATTTACAGTACTAAGGAAAGCCACTTAGACCACCTTAGGCAAGTATGTACAACCCTTAGGAAAGAGAATCTCTATGCTAATTTGAAGAAGTGTGAGTTCTTAACCCATAGAGTCACTTTTCTAGGTTTCATTGTCACCCCTGATGGAGTTTCAACTGATCCTGAAAAGATAAAAGCCATAGTTGAGTGGCCTGTTCCCAAAACTGTTCATGATATTCATAGTTTTCATGGTCTAGCCACCTTCTATAGGAGATTCATACGAGGTTTTAGCTCCATTGTCGCCCCAATAACTGATTGTCTTAGGAAGGGTAGTTTTAATTGGACCAAAGCAGTTAATAGAGCCTTCTTAGAGATAAAAGATAGAATGACACATGCACCTATTTTGAAGTTACCAGACTTTACCAAAGTATTCGAGGTAGCTTGTGATGCATCCGGAGTTAGAATAGGCAAAGTTTTAAGCTAGGAGAACCATCCCATAGCTTTCTTTAGTGAAAAATTAAATGATGCTAAGCTTAAATATTCCACCTATGATAACGAACTCTATGCGGTAGTGCAAGCTTTAAAGTATTGGAGACACTATCTTCTACCGCAAGAATTTATCCTATTCTCTAATCACGAGGCCCTTAGATTTCTTAGTTCCTAAAAACAGTTGAATCCTAGGCATGCCAAATGGGTAGAATACATCCAAGCCTACACTTTTGTCCTGAAACACCATGTCAGAGCTGAGAATAATGTAGCCGATGCTTTGAGTCATAGAACCTTACTTTTACATTTAGTTAGCACTGAAGTTGTTGGATTTGAGAGACTTAAAGATGAGTATGCAACCTATCCAGACTTTAGTAAAATTTACCAGGCCTTGAGTCAAGGACCATCTAGTGACTATAGTGATTATACCCTTCTAGATGGTTATCTCTTTAAAGAGAACAAGCTCTGTATTCCCAAAATTTCCTTGAGAGACTTTTAGTTTGGGAGACCCATGCGGAAGGTTTAGCTGGTCACTTTGGTAGAAATAAGACCATTTTAGTTGTTGAGGACCAGTTTTTTTGGCCAGGACTTAAGAGATAAGTTGCCCAGATAGTGGCCAGGTGTCGAACTTGTGCTGTTGGCAAGCAACATAAGCAAAATACTAGACTCTATACACCCTTACTTGTAACCGATTGTCCCTAGCAGGACCTTAGCATGGATTTCATATTAGGCCTACCTAAGACCCAGCGGAAACATGATTCGATCTTTGTTGTGGTCGATAGGTTCTCAAAAATGGCTCACTACATCCCTTGTTCCCAAACCTTTGATGCCTCTAGAGTTGCCAAACTTTTTCTAGATGGAGTGGTAAAGCTACATGGTCTGCCTAAAACCATAATTCTGATAGGGATGTCAAATTCACCGGCTACTTTTGAAAAACCCTATGGCATTTGTTAGGTATCAAATTGAAATTCTCCACTGCCTTCCACCCCCAGACTGATGGCCAGACTGAAGTCATAAATAGGAGTCTAGGCAACCTACTGAGGTGTCTTGTAGGAGAACATCTGGGAAACTGGGATTTATTATTACCTCGTGCTGAGTTTGTATACAACAGTTCAGTCAATAGGTCTACTGCGAAAAGCTCCTTTGAGATTGTCCATGGTTATAAACCTAGAAGACCTATCAACCTCATTCCATTACCATCATATGAACGAGTATCTGAGTTCGCCGAGTCAGATGCACAGCATATTAGGAGTTGCATAAAGAAATTAGTAAAAAGATTCAAATGAGCAATGAAGTATATAGAGATATGGCTAACTCACGTAAAAGAATGAAGGAATTTAATGAAGGGGACTCTGTAATGATTAAACTTAGACCTGAAAGGTTTCCATTGGGAACTATAAAGAAACTACACGTCCGGGGAGCTGGACCTTTCAAAGTAATAAAGAAAGTATGACCTATGCATATGTTTTAGAGTTACCACCAGATTATGCCATTAGTTCTACATTTAATATTTCAGATCTGAAAGAATACAAAGAACCGGCATTAAGTCCTAGTGAGCCTTTTGGGCCTTATCCTGCCTTTGAGAGTGAAACCCTACCTTAGTGTCCACCAGCAATTCCACCAAACCGGAGAGACAGAGTTGAACATATTTTGGATGACCAAGCGATTACCATCAAAAATAAAGGCTATCAATGTTATCTGGTTCATTGGCAAGGCCGACCTGAATCCGAGGGCTCCAGGATCACTCGAGAGGATCTTCAACAAATTGCACCAGACTTACTAGAGAAATATCATGGACAGATTGATCCTTACTCAACAGGGTCGAGTTCCTCCCACCCGGAGAGAATTGGTGAGGACACCAGGCTCAGGAAGAGGCTTCAACAACTTTAGCTGATTCTTATGGATGAAGATTAAATTAAGTTTTAGTCCTGTATTTATTTTCCATTTGAGCAATTTTATTTTAATTGACTATATTTGTTTGATTGCGTCATGTTTAAGTTCTTTATTGCAATTGAGTCAAAAGAAGTCCAGCCCAAAAATTCGATCTGGTTCAGCTCAAGAAGAATGGGTGCATGGTCATGAAGTCACCAACATTGAAGCCATATCATCACGCCACATCGACAAGGAATGTCGTCCAATGAATAGAAAGATTTTGAATCAAGTCAAAGTCTCCACAACCACCTCCTCTTATCATGGGACACCCCATATTCTCCTCTTCGCACATCTTCTCTTGGAAACCACCTCCACAAATCAAGGGACGTCCATATTGAAAACTGCCTCCATAAATCATGGGACGCTCCACAAATCAAGGGACGTCCATATTGAAAACTGCCTCCACAAATCATGGGACGCCCACATTGATGCCCACATTGGAAACTGCCTCCACAAATCATGGAATGCCCCACATTCTTCTCTTCGCTGGCCGAGATCTTCTTCCTCTAATGATAATATGGTGTAAGTGCTTGGTAGTCTATAAAAAGGGCTCCTGGCTTTTTGTAAGAAAAAGATGATTAATGAAGTTTTCTTGAGAAAATCCTCTGCTTGTTAGATGGGTCCCCTGTGAGAGGGTAGGCGTGAGGCCTGGTGTCTATTTATATCGTCCACATTTTATCCTCCTTTCTCCACATTGCTTCAAGCCCATTTTTAACCGATCAAGGATCCGCGGCTTCCATGGTTCCAAAGTTGCATGTTGTTCCCACCATAAATCAAGGTACGAAAGCTTACAATATGGTGGAATCCCTTGTCATCCTTAAGTTCCTTCCCTGAGTGCATTGATTTTACTTAACTTTATTAATTGTTGGGAGAACTCTCTTTAAAATCCTTTCAGATATGTAATTATTAGATTTACTTAGCCCTAATCTGAGTGGTTTCTTAACCACAAAGATCCATTTCTTTATTACTTTTTTTTAAATTCTAAATTCAAACTTTGTTTAATCTTCTAAGTCCCCTCCATAAAATTTCTAGTTCTTAAACAATGAGTGAATTCATGTGTTATTTCACTTAATCATTCATTTAATCTTTACTAATTCTATTAGAAATACATCCCACATCGATTGTCCCACATCACATCCAATGAAACTAAATTTGAGATATTATAATCTTTCTCCTTATAATACAATATTCTTGTCGCAAACTATAAGCTAGCCAGAGTCTATTTTCGAACCAAATTATTGATGTTGTAAGGGTGGATACACGCTATGATGGAACTCTATCACTGTTTCATGGGAACGGTGGGTAGTCCTTTCCTCATGCCAGTCAACTGTCACATACTCAGATTGGTTTTGATACCTTTTATAATGCTCCAAGCCTACGTACTAGTTCAATTAACTTTATTAGTGGACCAAAACCACTTAGCAAGTGAATTTGAGTTATAAGCAAATAACACATTTCTTTTTCATAAGACTAAATTTGAGATATCATAAAAATAATATTACGAGATTTGATATATAGTATTGTAGAATTTGAGCCATGGAACTCTTGTATAAGGCCAATTACAATAACCGATAAAAATACAATTTGCCTCCCTACACTTTATTTGGGTTATGTTAGTCTGTCTTGAATTTAAAAAGTTTTATGCTAGTTAACCAAGTTACATTTTCTTTGACAACTAGCCCTTCCTCCATCTCAATTGTGAACTAAACTTCAATAAAAGACTTGAATGATTGTCATATAAGATTTAAAATTTTTAAAAATCTCTCATATACCCTTGGTTGTATAATCAAAGAGGAGAAAAAAGTCTTGCAAATCCTCTCTCATCTCCTTTTGACAACGAAGTAAGACTGTTAATGTGGGGGCTCCCACCTATTAAGGAGCCATCAGTGGCGGTAGGGTCGCTTGATTGCTTGGTTGAAGCACAAAATCATAGAAAAACAAAAATGTTTTTTAAGGATAGAAGACTACCTAGAGACTAAAGAAGAATAAGAAAGACTCAGGTGGGCTTGCTCAATCTAATATTGTTCAATAGGATATATGATGAAATGAAATGCTTCAGATACCACCGCCGGCCGATCACGGATGGTGATTCCACCCACCGGTCAAGGCACTTAGCTAACTGGTGAGGTATGGTCCTCATCAGAGGAATTGGACGACTCTACCACTGGTCTCTTACCATCTCTAATGGCACGACGGTCCATGGATCAAGGATAAAAAGTGAAGGGTGGAAACTGACCTGAAGTTTAAGGAGGAGATGAAGGTTGAAGGTCTCGGGTTGCAGAGGAACTCAGGGAAGAAGAAGGCAGAAGAAGCAATTGCAGTGTAAAGGTCCTCCCGAGCCCACAGAGCGGCTTTATACCCCGGCTTCGAATCGCATCGACCAAGATCTTGCCACGTGGCCCACAACTATTGCGCCGTGCGCCCAGCCGCGGTAATTTTTCCTGCGCCCGAGGCTCTTCGCCTCGGTTCGGCCCGAGGAGCGGGATCTCTTGCCAATGATGGAGCGTGAAGAGCAGAGAGGCAATGATAGTGCCCGCCTTTTTCCCATCCCTCGAGAGATGCCCACTCGGGACGCCCGATGCCGACGTCAACTCCCACTCCCCATTTAATTACGGAAGATTTTCGAAGCGACCCTGCCTCGGGAGGGTGCGCCAGCTCACCCGCCATTAAAGTTACCCATGACCAGCAATCATTTTTTGAATTGTCGCATCCCTTTCGCCCAAAGAACAGTAGGCACATGGCCCTTCGCGCTCAGGAGCGGGGGGGATCTGATGTGGCTGATAAAGCTATGTGGGTAATCATGGCAAAATTGACTAAGTGGCATGGACACATCGGCCCCGGCGGCCCTCATCGGCCCTGACCTCTCCAAATAAGCTGAGGCAGCCCCGACCTCTCCAAGTCGGCCCCGTGTCTGCCTCGGCTCCTCCATATCAGCCCCTGGCGGCCCTCGTCAGCCCCAGCCTCTCCAGGTAAGCCGAGGCGGCCCCAACTTCTTCAAGTCGGCCCCGCATCTGTCCCGGCTCCTCCACATCGGCCCCGATGGCTCTCATCGGCCCCGGCCTCTCTAGATAAGCCGAGACGGCCCTGACCTCTCCAAGTCGGCCCCGTGTCTGCCCCGGCTCCTCCACATCGGCCCCGGCGGCCCTCGTCGGTCCCGGCCTCTCCAGGACCGTCTCGGCCGTCCAGCCCGCCAACTCTCTAACCCGCGCAACTTGACATAGCCAGGCCCACCTACCGCTTGGCCTCGCCACCGATGGGACCAGGCCCACCTACCGACTGGCCCCGCCGATCGATGGGACTTGGCCCACCAACCGTCAACTCTTCCTCTCCGATGGGACAGGACTTACCGACCAGCCCAAATTCACGTAACTTCCATGTGTTCCACAGACATCTCTCCCTCACGGAACTTCACATGGCTAATCCCCATGCAAGTGTCAACTGCCTATAAAAGGGTAAGTCCACTGGGGACCCAGGTATGTGAACACAAGTGCTCACTTACACTATCACCCCAGAGAGACTCCATCTCTCAGAGCCTTCTCTGCCCTAAGGAGCTCCTTCGAGCTCCCCTTCGGCTGTGACCTCGGTTGCTAACTTGAGCGTTGAAGGGTCCAAACCGGAGCTCTCTCCGGTCTTGGACTTCTTGCAGGACGTCCAGCTAGGTGAGGACCCTACCAACAAGCAGGCTCACCTTCCCTGCGCTCGAGTTCGGCGATCGGGCATCATCAAAACTCAAAAATAATGCTGCTGCTGCGGCTTCTTCTTCTTCTATATATATATATGTATATGTATGTACGTATACATACATACATATATGTATGTACGTATACACATACATATATGTATGTACGTATACACATACATATATGTATGTACGTATATACATATATGTATACATACATACATATGTATGTACGTATATATACATATATATATATATATCTGTGTGTGTGTGTATGTATAAAGGGTTAGTCATGCTAAAGATGTTTGTAAGTGATGCATTGGACATAGAATTTCAAGTTTATGCATACTTCGATAGGAATATTATAATGCCTCAAGCCCATCTGCAAGTTCAATTAACTTTATTAGCAGATCAAAATCATATAGCTCAAAACTCGAGTAAAAGTTTATGAGTAGTAGATGAACTTGAGTTATAAGTATATAACATATTTCTTTTCCATCCTGGTGCGGACACCAGGCTCAGGAAGAGGCTTCAACAACTTCAGCTGGATTCTTTATGGATGGAAGATTAAATTAAGTTTTAGTTCTATATTTATTTTCCATTTGAGCAATTTTATTTCAATTGATTGTATTTGTTTGATTGAGTCATGTTTAAGTTCTTTATTGCAATTGAGTCAAAAGGAGTCCAGCCAAAAAACCCGATCTGGTTCAACACAAGAGGAATGGGTGCATGGTCATGAAGTCACCAACATTGAAGCCATATCATCATGCCACATCAACAAGGAATGTCGCCCAATGAATAGAAAGATTTTGAATCAAGTCAAAGTCTCCACAACCACCTCCTCTTATCATGGGACGCCCCACATTCTTCTCTTCGCACGTCTCCTCTTGAAACCACCTCTACAAATCAAGGGACGTCCATATTGGAAACTACCTCCATAAATCATGGGACGCTCCACAAATCAAGGGACGTGCATATTGAAAACTGCCTCCATAAATCATGGGACACCCATATTGACGCCCACATTGGAAACCGCCTCCACAAATCATGGGATGCCCCAAATTCTTCTCTTCGCTGGCCAAGATCTTCTTCCTCTAATGATAATATGATGTAAGTGCTTGGTAGTCTATAAAAAGGACTTCTGGCTTTTTATAAGAAAAAGATGATTAATGAAGTTTTCTTGAGAAAATCCCCTGCTTGTTAGATGAATCCCTGTGAGAGGGTAGGCGTGAGGCCTGGTGTCTATTTATATCGTCCACATTTTATCCTCCTTTTTCCACTTTGCTTCAAGCCCATTTTCAACCTATCAAGGATCCCCGACTTTCATGGTTCCAAAGTTACAGGTTGTTCCCACCATGAATCAAGGTACGGAAGCTTACAATATGTGGAATCCCTTGTCATCCTTAAGTTCCTTTCCTGAGTGCATCGATTTTACTTAAGTTTATTAATTGCTGGGAGAACCCTCTTTAAGATCCTTTCAGATATGCAATTATTAGATTTACTTAGCCCTAATCTGAGTGGTTTCTTAACCACAAAGATCCGTTTCTTTGTTACTTTGTTTAAATTCTAAATTCAAACTTTGTTTAGTCTTCTAAGTCCCCTCCATAAAATTTTTAGTTCTTAAACAATGAGTGAATGCATGTGTTATTTCACTTAATCATTCATTTAATCTTTACTAATTCTATTAGAAATACATCCCATGTCGGTTGTCCCACATCATCATGGTATCAGAGCCTGGTTGGTTAGGGCAAAATTTCTAGTTTTGCTTGCTCGCTGGATTATCTGAATATTACAGTATATGGTCTGATGTTTTAATTGTTGTAGCGTATAGAAAATTTAAAATTTTATGATTTTTATTTTGCTAGATTCTTTATAATTCGAAGTATTTTTTAGAATTTTCTCAGGCATTATTTGGACTGTGAATTTTCTGCCAGCCAAAATAAGGTCTGAGGATAGGTTCTGTTCTATTTTCTGACTTGACTGGGTTACAGGAACTACCCAGTAAAGCAACAAATTTTAAATTTAATTTCCTTTCAGCTGGAGTATCATTATTTAGTTAAGAGTATTTTGTAAATTTTTCTGAATTTTCTGAATATGTTATATAACACTCCCCTGCATCACTTTGGAGTTGCAACACACACACAAAATTCTGCACATGATTTTAGGATTCATATGAATGTTGCATACATCTCATGATAAATCAAGTTAAGGGCTTGTGTACCTAATTGCACTATATGACAACTAGGTCAGGTACACCCTACCAAATCCAAGCTCAATCAAGTGCAACCATGGACCAAAATTTTGAGACCTTGATGAAAACCCTGAATGATCAAATGACCCGACTAAACCAGAATCTGACTGATCAATTGACCCAGACCACCCAAAGCATAACTGATCAAATGACCCATATCACTTTTAGGCTTGACCAATTAGAGGCAGATACTTCTACAAGAGCCCATGAGGCCCAAATGGAATTAGAGCCTGAACCAGAGTTAAGTACGCCCATCAACCCTAGAAGAGCTCTACACCAAACCTTTTTCCTGAACCCAATCCTAGAAGGCCTAATCAAGAACCTTTCTTTGAGCCAAATCCTAGAAGACTCAATTTTAATCGAGTCCATGACCCGAATCCTAGGAGAGCACTCCATGACCCAGCTTATGAGCCAAATCCTAGAAGACCCAATCAGGACCAAATGGACCAGTATGACCGAACTCTTAGGAATATTAGATTAGAAGCACTCACTTTTGATGGAAGTCTAGATCCTAAGGTTTATGTAGATTGGAAGGGCAAGATGGATCAGTATTTTGAGTGGTACGAAATGACTGAGGAAAGAAAGTGCAAATTTGCAAAGCTTAGTGTTGACCCAATTGAGGATTTTGATGATTAACAAAACTATTTGAGTATAACATTTGATGTTACTAATGATTTTGATTAAGTTTTTCAGATTATAAGTCTATTTGATGATCAAAATCAAGAGGCAAATCAAGTTCTGGTTTGAATCTAATGTCAAGGTAAGATTGCAGACATTAGAGTCGACACATGGAATCACAAGCGACTCCAAAAATGGCACAGACTTAGAGTCGACTCCGGGACTGTGAGAGCCAACTCTATTAGAAATAACAGAACGATGGATTTTTAGGCCACGACTTAGAGTCGACTCCCATACTGTTAGAGTCGACTCCAGAAGAATTTTGTGTCGACCCCAGAAAAGTCAGAGACGACTCCAGATCGAGCGGATTAAATAATTTTGAGTTAGAGCCGACTCCAGAAAAGTTAGAGCCGACTCCAGAATGTCAGACACGGCTCCAGAACTGTCAGAACGACTCTAAACTTTATCTTTATCTATTTTAATCCCAACGGCTATTGTTATTTATGGATCTAATCCTTTTTACACTTGCTTCTAACGGATAGTTTCACACTATTTGTGGATTAATCGGATCTATAAGAAGATGGTTGATTGCATCTCAAAAAAAGAGAAGAAAGAGGCAAAAAGAAAAGAATAGAGAAAATCCTTAAGATCCATCAGAAAAGAAAAGAGGAAAACCTGTAAGGAAAGATCATACTCATTCCCCAAAAGAAGAGAAAGAGATTCTAAGCCTTTGCTGTTCTATTTAGAAGAAATCACAAGAGAAAGAAGAAGCCCTAGTTTTTCTGATCTTCTGAGTCTCAAGAGCATATTCAAAGGAAGATCCATTCAAAGGAAGAGAAGGAAGAAGCCACCAAGATCTGCGAATCAGGCTTTGGTTCCTAATCTCTTATTATTTTTCATTATTGTATATTTGCTCATTGAAGGAGCAGTTTGTTTTTGTAAAATCAAATACTGTTTGCTGGGTCAATCTGATGATTGATTCAGTTGAGGCTGTTAGCCTTGTGCAAGCATTAGCTTGTGGTTTTAGGTTCTGTGCTGGTGAGCCTTGAAAACTAGCTGGGTTCGTTGTGCACCCGGGAAAACAACAAGTTCGAGTTGTGAGCTTGCAAAACAACTCTGCTGTAATCTGTTTGATTATAGTGTGGACCCAAGAGGTACTTGGGAGTGGACGTAGGTGTAGGTACACCGAACCACTATAAAATCTCTTGTGTTTGTCGTGATTGCCTCTTTATCTTCAACTCTCTATTTATAGTTGCTTAGTTTTAAACTTGTGAATCTAAGTTTTTATTTCCGCTGGGGGTTATCTTTCAAAAGAGTTTAAATTTTTGAAAAACCCAATTTACCCCCCTCTTGGGTTGCTATCTGGACCAACAATTGGTATCATAGCTAGTGCTCATTTGATTTGATCTAACAATCAAGAGTCAAAGATCCACATGGCAACTCAAGCTGGTTCATTTTTTTGAAGGTCAATCTACTAATAGACCACCCTTATTTAATGGTTCTAACTATGGTTATTGAAAGGCTAGAATGAAAATATTCATTCAAGCACTTGACTATGATCTATGGATATTATAGTCAATGGACCACACACACCCACTGCTAGAGTTAATGGCATGGAGATTCCTAAACCAGAAATGGAATGGGATGAACATGATAGAAAACTGGCACAATTCAATGCCAAAGCAATGAATGTCTTATACTGCTCATTAGATGCAAATGAATTCAATCGCATATCTATTTGCATTTCTGCTAAGGAAATCTGGGATAGACTTGAGGTTACCCATGAGGGAACAAATCAAGTCAAGGAATCCAATATTAACATGCTAGTTCATAAATATGAATTGTTTAAAATGGATGCATGTGAATCTATTGCTGATATGTTTACAAGATTTACTGACATAGTTAATGGTTTAAAAAGTCTTGGTAAATCTTATGATAATTCTGATCTTGTAAGAAAGGTCTTGCGTTCCTTGCCTAGGACTTGGGAAGCTAAGGTGACGGCAATACAAGAGGCAAAGGATCTAACTACAATACCCCTAGAAGAACTGTTGGGATCCTTGATGACTCATGAGCTTCAAATCAAGCAACATGTTGATGATGATGAGTCAAAGAAGAAGAGAACTATGGCTCTTAAGATTTTTGAATATATGGAAGAGCCTCATGAATCCGAAGATGAAAGTAATGATGAGGACATGGCACTCATCACATGAAAATTTAAAAGATTCATGAAGAAGAAGAAGTTTGAAAAGAAAAAGCCCTTTGTAAGAAAAGATGAGGACAAGGGTAAAGAAAAGGAAGTTATTTGCTTTCAATGCAAGAAGTCGTGTTACTTTAAATCTGAATGCCCTCAACTAAAGAAAGGCACCCGGAAGTTCAAAAAGAAGGCAATGATGGCCACATGGAGCGATTCGGAAAGCACAAGTTCCGAAGAAGAAGAAAAGAGTGAAATGGCCAATCTATGCTTCATGGCGGACAATGATGAGGTAAGTCTGAGTTTTCTTGATGACTTCACTTTTGATAAATTGCATAGTGCTTTTTATGAACTAATGGATGATTTTGCGAACCTAAGTTCAAAGAACAAAGATTTGAAAACTCAAATGCAAAAACTATCCTTAGAAAATGTAAAGCATGTTGTTGATAAAGAACTTTTGATAAAAGAAAAAGAAAGTTTGAAAAATGAAGTTGATAGACTTAAGCCTATAGTTGATAAATTTACTCTAAGCTCTATCAAACTTAATATGATTTTGAAAAATCAAAAGGTTTTTTGATAAAGCTGGATTAGGATATAATCCACTTAAAAAGCAAAAATCTTTGAAGAACATTTTTGTACATGCTGAAAAATCATTAAACATTACTTGTTTTAAATGTGAAAAAAGGACATAAATCATATATGTCTAAATCTTCACATAAAAAGAAAAAGATGATTTGGGTTCCCAAAGGAACAATGTTTAATGCATCTAACCATGAAGGACCCAAGAAGGCTTGGGTACCTAAAATTAAGACATAAATATTTTGCAGGAGTGTCTTGCAGCCATCAGACTGAAAAGAAAATGGTACCTGGACAGTGGTTGCTCAAGACACATGACGGGTGACAAAGATCAATTCATCACCCTTGAATCAAAAAGAGGTGGAGTAGTTACTTTTGGTGATAATGGTCAAGGCCATATCATGGGTATTGGTAAGATTCAAATTACTCCATCTACTCATATTGATAATATTTTATATGTTGATGGACTTAAACATAATCTAATAAATATTAGCCAACTGTGTGACAAAGGGTTCAAGGTTTCCTTTGAAGCTTCTGTTTGCACTGTTACTAATCCCATTGATAATAGCATTATTCTTGTTGGTAAACGCTATGGCAATGTCTACTTAATTGATTTAAGTAATTTATCTCCAAGTAATCTTTGCTTAGTGCTGATAATGCTAAGATGAATGAGATTGGTTGGCTATGGCACCGCAGATTAGGTCATGCAAGCACACAC
>UESW01003720.1:17527-44560 GCA_900491605.1 Calamus simplicifolius | reverse complement strand
AAATAGCTAGACATTTATCCAATTCTTTGATCGTAAATTACAAATGTTGGTGAAGTTGGAGCAATAGAATACTTACAACAACAACAACAATAATTAAACCTTAATTGCAAACTAGTTGAGGGTGACCACATGAATTCTTTTCTCTATTCCACTCAGTATAGAGTCATATATTTTCTATAAAAAACAAAGATATTAAATCTTTATCTACTACTTTTTCTCAGAATTTTCATTTTACTTCTATCTTTTTTTCTTTTACATGTATCAAATTAATTTTTCCTACTAATGCATCCCTACATTATGTTGCAAATGTCCAAACCATTCAGGTCGTTCTTTCCCCAATTTATCCTCAATTGGTGCTACCTTTACTTCTCTACGAATACCTTTATTTCTTATTCTATCTTTTCTTGTATTACCATGCATCCAATTCAACATTCTCATTTTAAGCATTTTTATCCTGTAAACATGCAATTTTCTAACTGCAACAATGGAATATTTATATGACATTTTTCTTAGATTTGCAGCAGCATCAATAATCTACCAGCAAGGTGTTTCAAATTACCTTCCAATGTTTGTAAAGTGAAACTTTAAGATAATCAGCCAACAATAAGTTAGCAAAAAATGAAGCACTCTATCAATTTTATAAAGATAAGACATCTTAACATATTGCATTTTTATATTTTAAATTCTAGAATAACAAAAAATTAGTACATATATAATGCATTTTTAATATTTTAAATTCTAGAATAACAAAAAATTAGTACATATATAATACACTAACCTTTGTTGTTGTTGTTTTTCTTCAAAAAAAAAACTGTCCCATATCTTATATTTCCCTCTGGCTAAATCAAATATCTAGATACCCATCCACATCTGCTGAGGGGTAAAATCGCCGTTGCATTAATAATCGTGCAAGGGGTTAGGATCAACCTGACTCCCACTTGCTATGCAATCCCGCTAGAGATGAATCAGCCTCAGTGGATTGGACGCCTTAGCCCCTCACGAGCCAAGGATTCCCAAGGCGCATCACATCTCTCGGCCTCAGCCGAGCTGACGTCTCTCTCGGCCTCAGCCGAGTTATAACATCTCTCTCGGCCTCCGCCGAACTATCCCCATCTCTCTCGGCCTTAGCCAAGCTATCCTGTCTCTCGGCCTCAGCCGAGCTATCCCTCTCTCGGCCTCAGCCGAGTTGTTCCTATCTCTCGACCTCAGCTGAGCCATTCCTATCCATTGTGCCTCGCCAGCCGAGCTATCCATGCCCCGACCAGACCAGGGCACTCAAGCACCTCTGCGGAATCCGATGCGGGAAGTTTAAACAAAAATCATACCCGAGAGTGGCCTAGGCCCTGGAGCCTACACGTCTCCGAATCTCAAGATATCAACCAGCTCTCCCAGTCGTTGATCCTCTAACTAACAAATACAAATCTTACTGACCTCATAATAAACTGGATTCAAATCCTAACGGCTTTCGAACCCACGACGCCCCAAGGAATCAGATGATCCTTATAAATAGAATCGTCTCCCGACTTCTCAGGTATGCGCACTTGCTTACTAGCCCACTCTTCTACCTCTCTTATCCCTTTCCGCCATTAACGCTCTGCTCGGAGCTCTCGAAAGGCCACCCCTGGAGAGACTCTTCAGCGAGAGCCTTCTCCTCACATTTGTTGATTGCCGATCCCGCTGACTTGAGCGTCGAGGGTCTTCCACGGAGGGCCACCCCCAACGCCTCTCGCGTGAGGACCAGGAGGAAGCCCATCCTGAAGGCCGATCGCGCCCGAGTCGGAGGACAGATTTCAGCAGCAACAAATTGGCGCTAGAGGAAGGGCCCTCAAGTTCCATAAACTTGTGATCCAGGAGATAAGGATCTCGATCTGAAAGAGAACTCCTCCCATGGCCAATCGAAGAAAGGCTACCTCCGAAGCCCAGGGCCAGATCGCCTCCCAAAGACCTGATCCGGTAAGCAGCGTAGCGCCATCGCCACCACCAATTGAAACTCCATCGCCACCGGCGGCCCAGTGACCCAGACCAGTTTGCCTTGCTGGTCCAGTAGGTCCAAGCTCTGGCCCACCTGATCCAGGGGCGCTTTGAAGCCCCCAATCCGGCTGCGCCTACTCCGCACCTTTCTAAGGAGAACGCGGCCCCTGTTCATCCAGCGATCTCTTCTTCCGGCTCGCATAGGGTTGCAGACCCCCCTCGTCGCCCTAAGGAAGCTAAGCCAGCCCCCCAAGGGTCTACGGCAAGGATCTTCCCCGATCTTGGCGGGCCCGATCCCTTTCTCCGGTATTCTCTCGTCACGACTCGACACCATCTCATTTCTATCCTCGCCCAGCTCCTCCTGTTATGCCTGAGGAGATCCGCCAACAACTCCGGGAGATGCGTCAGGAGTTGGATGCCGCCAAGCAAGCCCATCCGCTTCAGCATAAAGCGAAGCAAGGCATTCCCTTCTCTAAGAAGATCATGAAGGAAGTGATTTCCTTCCACGTCAAGCTGCCCGCCATCGAGCCCTATCATGGATCCTCCGATCCCGACGACCACCTCAGCAGCTTCCGATCGATCATGATGTTCCATAGGGCATCAGATGCGATCCTCTACCACGCCTTCCCTTCTACTCTTAGGGGGTCCGCCCGAACCTGGTTCAATGCCTTAAAACCAGGTTCTGTTGGTTCATTTGACGAGCTGAGCCGCCTCTTCATCAGCCAGTTCGTCAGCAGCCGTCATCCCTGTGGAGATAAGGGCTCCCTTCTCCGCGAGTGAAGCTAGAGAGGCTAACGACGAGCAGCTCCGTACCAATCTCGACCTGGTGGAAGAAATCAGAGAGAAAGCTCGAATCAGGATAGCTGCATATCAGCAAAGAGTGGCCCGCTATCATGCCTCCAGAGTCAAAAAAAATCCTTCTCACCCGGCAAGCTCGTCCTCCGAAAAGCATCTGTCTCCAAACCACTAGAACAAGGAAAGCTATCTCCGAACTGGGAAGGCCCCTATCAAGTGGCGGAAGTCATCGAACCTGGCACCTACAAGCTCCAGAATCTGAGTGGAAAATCTATTCCCCGGACATGGAATTCGGACAATCTCCATATATACCACAGTAGGGTACGCTTTCTATAAACTAGCCCTATTTACAGCATTAGCATCCTGTCTCTATTATTCATGGCTCTATCGCTGCAATCATTTTTCCACCGAAAAGTCACAACGAAAAATGGTTGTTACTTGCCCATTCTCGGCATGACCGAGTTATCTCCTTGAGTTGCAATATCTCCGCATCATGGCTGGGCCGAGTCCTATTCGACAAAGACTCGATATGGTCAGGCACCCCTAATGCAGCTGGGGGCCAAGTGATCTCCAAAACTCCATTCGGATTTGGGCAGCTTACAAGCCCCGGCCGGACTGAAGGCGAAGAAAACTCCATCCGGATTCGGGCAGCTTACAAGCTCCGACCGGACCAGAGAACTAAGAAAACCTCACCCGGATTCGGGCAGCTTACAAGCCCCGGCTGGACTGAAGGGCGAAGAAAACTCCATCCGGATTCGGTCAGCTTACAAGCCCCGGCCGGACCAGAACGAAGAAAACTTCATCCGGATTCGGGCAGCTTACAAGCCCCGCTGGACTGAAGGGCGAAAAAACTTCATCCGGATTCGGCAGCTTACAAGCCCTGGCCGGACTGAAGGGCAAAGAAAACTTCATCCGGATTCGGGCAGCTTACAAGCCCCGCCGGAGTGAAGGGCAAAGAAAACTCCATCCGGATTCGGGCAGCTTACAAGCCCCGGTCGGACCAGAGAACGAAGAAAACCTCATCCGGATTCGGGCAGCTTACAAGCCTCGGCCGGACTGAAGGGCAAAGAAAACTCCATCCGGATTCGGGCAGTTTACAAGCCGCGGCCGGACCAAGAACAAAGAAAACTTCATCCGGATTCGGGCAGCTTACAAGTCCCGGCCGGACTAAAGGGCGAAGAAAACCTCATCTGGATTCGGATAGCTTACAAGCCTCGGTCGCACTGAAGGACAAGAAAACTCCATCCGGATTCGGACAGCTTACAAGCCTCAGTCGGACCAGAGAACGAAGAAAACCTCATCCGGATTCGGGCAGCTTACAAGCCCCGACCGGACTGAAGGGCGAAGAAAACTCCATCCTGATTCAGGCAGCTTACAAACCCCAGCCGGACCAGAGAACGAAGAAAACTTCATCCGGATTCTGTTGCAAGCCCCGATCGGACTGAAGGGCGAAGAAAACTTCATCCGGATTCGGGCAGCTTACAAGCCCCGGTCGGACTGAAGGGCGAAGAAAACTCATCCGGATTCGGGCAGTTTACAAGCCCCGGCCGGACCAGAAAACGAAGAAAACTTCATCCGAATTCAGGCAGCTTACAAGCCCGGCCGGACTGAAGGGCGAAGAAAACTCCATCCGAATTCGGACAGCTTAAAAGCCCCGACCAGACCAGAGAACGAAGAAAACTCCATCCGGATTCGAACAGCTTACAAGCCCCGGTCGAACCAAAAGACGAAGAAAACTTCATCCGGATTCGGGCAGCTTACAAGCCCGGCCGGACTGAAGGGTGAAGAAAACTTCGATCGGATCCGGACAGCTTACAAGCCCCGGTCGCACCGTAAAGCGAAGAAAACTTCGACCGGATTCAGGCAGCTTACAAGCCCCGGCCGGCACCGAAGAATAAAAGCCTCGGCCAAAGCCGAAGAGCGTCACTTGTCAAAAATCTCAGCCAAGGCCGAGTGATAAGAACAAACATTTGGATATAACAGCAAACAAAAATTGCGAAAATCCTCTTTTTCATTTCATCACAAAAAGGGCAAAAAAGAAAGAAAAAGATACATGAGCCCTCACTGGGGCTTATCATCTTCTCCGGGAGCCGCCGAACCCTCCCCACGCCGAGCTAACTCGGCGACTGTCGTCGAAGGGATGCTACTTCCCCCTTCAGCCGGTTGTTGGCACGGCGAAGGAGCTCGACTTCCCTCATAAAAACGGCCAAATATTGTTCGGCCGCCTTTTGAAGCCGCTCGTGATCCGCGAACATTGACGCCAGGGCCTCCTCATCAACGGTTACCGTAACGCGGCTCCCCTGGGACCCCCCACGGCCATTAGCACCACTGCTCGGCGCCACAGTTGATCGCCCCTCACCTTCAGAAGCCATCTCAGAACCCAGAAATTCTTGGGAGATTGGCTGAAAAGATGACTAGCAGAGGCATTCTTCTCATCCGTATTTAAACCGCTCCTGGTGAATATTTCGATCGTTTAAGCCATTAATTTCAGCCCCTAGAAACTCGCGCGCGTCGCCACCTCAGTGGGTGCTCGCGGGAAACAAAGAGTTCCGCCCCTCATCGAAGAGGATTATTAATAACATTGAGGCGCTCAAGGAGCTCCCTTCTCGGGACTAGAGTCCATCCGATCTGTCGGACCTTTTCGAAGTAAATGATCTCGAAAGTTTGCCAGACCCCCCCTTTTTTACTGAATGCCCTCGAAAGTCTGCCAGACTCCCTCAAATTGGGTATCCTCGAAAAACGCGAAGAAGAGAAAAAAGTGCGTTAGCGACCAACATTGAGCAACATAGCTCGTCCTCTCCAAGAGTGACCGATTTACAGGCTTCAGGCGCCCCCTCCATCGCTCGGGTAGCCCCCATCCTCTTTGGTTGTCCGCACCTGAATCCATAGTTGCAGTAAGGACCAAGTAAACTATCAAAAATCCTCGACAACAACCAAGTGATATTCTGAAGTCTCGACAACGACCGAGCGATATTCCGAAGTCTCGACAACGACCTAGCGATATTCCGAAGCCTCGGCTACAACCGAGTGATTATCTGAAACCTCGGTCAAGTCAAATGGCATAATCTTAAAAAGTTATCTAAAGCTTCAGTCTAGACGAGTAATCTCTCAAACTCTCTGACGCAACAAAGACGTCCTATGATACTTTGGCACAAGTAAGCAACCTCCTTCTACTCAACCGTAAAGACATACGAGCTATCTCTTTTCGAAGAAATACCTGCTTCGTTCTACAAACGGGATCATGCTTGCCGCATGAGTCCCCGGGACCGCCCAGGTCCACCTCTGACCCGAACAGTGACAAACGCTTTCCTCCACTGAGGACCGAACATTGGTCTTAGCAAAAACAAGGTAGCAAGAACGCTGCCGAAATGTGTTATAACACAAAAACATGATATGGGAGCAGTAACTCTCAAACACAATCACATCGAAAAAGAAGCAGGTGCTAAAAGAAGAAAGAATAAAAGCTTCTTTATTTCTTCATCAATGAAAAGAGTTACAACCTCTAAAGAGGCGTTACAAGTGCATCATGGCATAGGAAATAAAACAAGTAAATAGCTCGACCGGACTGCTTCAGTCAGCTTCGGTTAATAATGATGTTTCGGCACCTAACCCGAGTAGTCAGACGATCCAGTCAGCTCACGCTGAACCACTGGTTAGGGCCAGGCTGGCCTCCCATGGGTCGTTCGGATGAACCAAGAGATCCAAGAACAGAAGGAAGACCTGTGGACGCCGATGCTAGGGAGGCATTCCCCCTGGGTGGAATGCTGGGCTGCTGGACGCTGCCCGACCGTGAAAAACAGGGGACAAGCAGACCGACACTGCTCTCAACTCCCTCTTCACAAGCAAAAGATCCCCCAGTCGAACGAGCTAAGGGACCCAGGCCGAAGGAGAACGAAAAGTCCGTCCTTACCATGGGGATATGTATGCTTTGCATCTCCGACGGTCCCCATGGCAAGTGGCAAAGGACATATAGAGAGCGAATACGTGCGCTCTCCATATGGTCTCTGCGGACCTTCCGTGTGCTCTCCATATGATCTTCGAAACTCCTCTCTTGAGACGGTCTGCTCTTCAGTGGCTCCTTCATCACCCCAGCTATCCGGGGGAAGTCGACTTGCAAAAGGAGAACTCAGTCTCTCCACTCTCAACCTCAGATACATAGATATCATGAGAGCTTTCACATGAGAACAAAGTCCTGAGAGATAGCCTAACACAGCCTGTTCTCCCCAATTTATAGGCAATAAGCCCCCGAAATTTGAAACAGCATACACCGTTGTCACGTGGGAGGGCAGAGGAAAAGAATTACTTCCCGGAGCACGCCAAATGCATTTCCCAAGCCGTGACGAGAGGCAAGAGATCTCCCCCTGATCTCGAATCAAAAACCTTAAATGCATGAGATCAGCCTCAGGTCGTTGGGATACGGACAGGCCTGGGAAATCCTCTTCGAAAATGACGCTATCCAATGGCGATCGATTGCTTGTCACGTACACTAAAAGACCTGCGTTGGAAAAGACCAACGGAGTAAATACCCCTGACAAAGGCGAAATACTCTCCAACAAAGCCACTTCGTGTTCCTCAGTTGAGAACATGCCCATTTCTCCACTTCGGGCAGGCCGAACTATCTAACCTCGGCTCTAACCAAGATACCCCTGCAATTCTCGACCATTGCAAGTCGAGCTATCCGATACTTCGGCAGGGCAGATTCCCTTACCCGCTTCGAGCGGGACTGGAACTATGTTCCTCGGCAGCACCAGACCATTTTATGCCTCGACCGAGCATGCCCATTCTCTACTTCGGACAAACCGGATAATCCTTATATCTTGGCCTCGACCGAAACGCTTATTATAGCCCGAATTCAACCGACCTAAGAGCGCGAATGAGTTATAATTCATTCGCAGTCAGAAGAAAGCTTAAGGTAAAAGATCAGCCAGAAAGACAAACAAATAGAGGTGAAAAAACTCGTTCATCAGAAATTTCAATCAGACTACAAATCCGAAAAGCAAAAAATACACATGCAACCCTCAAGGATCAGGGGCTGGATCAGTCCCAGCGGTATCCTCAGCAACATTCGGGGAAGCTTGGCTCATTTCGTCCACTTCAAAAGTCGTTCCTTCGGCGGCGAGCTTGGAGTATTTTTGTACTCGGCTTCTTCAGCCCCCGGGGTACAGGCCTCAAAGGGTTCAACATTCAAAAAGGAGAGGTCCCATTCCGGATGCTCCCGAGATATTCTGGTTCGGACCTCCTCCGCACCAAGCTGAAAAGCCTCGGCACAAGTCGCATCTTGTTCGCCCCGAAATATGGCAAGATGCCTTTCAGCCTCGACAACTTGGCTCCGGAATGAGACGATTTGCTCCTCAGTCTTGACGACCCGCCCTTCGAGCTCTGAGCTCCTCCAATGACTCGACGCCAGTTCTTCTTACAGGCTTTCTAATTGACCTTGGCCTTCGAGCCTTGCCTTCTTCATCTGCAAACACAGGGTTAGCCGATGCAACAGTGAGCCGATTGGAAGATTAAAAAGACAATATCGTACCTTCTCCTGCCGAGCTAATCTCCTGGTTAATTCCTCGACCTCGCCAAAGGCCCTCAGCTTGTCGGCCTTAACCAGCTTGATCATGTCCTTGAGGTCATTGATCTTCGACTGCCTGCTATTGGCTTCTTCCCTGGACTGGAAGAGCTCGTTATTAAGCTTGGCCATTTTCTCCTGATGCCATCTGATCCTGTCATCCCTGGCAACAATGCAATGATTTAGCTGCCGGTCCTCCTCCGACTCGCCAAGCATTCTGTTCAGGCGATTCTTCTCGGCAGTTTCTCTCCCCAGCCTGTCTCGACTTTCGTCGAACTGCTTGCTAACAGTTTCCATTTCTTCGGCATATCTGGATGTGACCTGTGATAACTCCAAGCAAACTTCGTCATACCTCGCCCGAAGCCCATGTAGCTCCTTAACTTCGAGCCTTAATCTGGATACGTCGTCAAGAGCGGCCTGATGCAATCCCCTCGCCCTCGCCAAGTTCTTATTGATGGTGTCCAGGACTCGCTCAAATTTGTCAGACGCCTCTGCTCGTAGTCGGAAGGTGTAAGACCTAGCTAGCTCCATGAGGGTGGAATTATTGATCTCAGGGAGAAGATGAACATCCTTCGCCACATTCCGCTGACCGAATGCGGCGTCGATAAGGTCCAAGTCCACAAACTCGTTCGTCAAGGAACCCGCGCTCGGATACAATGCCGACCTCATCAGAGTAGAGAATGCCTCCTCGATAGCCGAATCCAAACTGCCAAGCTGCCCATCTGAGGGATCAGTCCGGGCAATCTCAGACTGAGAAGCCTGCAATCTCCTGGCCTCCTTCAGCAAAAGTCTGGCTTGCGATTCCTCGGATATTTCGGCCAGCCCAGGCCTCAATGTTCCCGAGGCCTCAGTGGGAGAAGCTTCAACTGGAAGGTCATCATTCTGTCCTCCTTCACCCAAAGGTCCTTCTTCAATCACCAGCGCCTACCCCTCCCCCGCGGGCTCCACCAAAGCTTCAATCTGTTCACCCGCTCCTCTAGCCTCCTCAGGAGAAAGCTCTCCAGCAGGAAACTCCTCCCGAGCTTCCGTTACCGTTGGCCCAACGTCACCGCCCTCTAATCCCTTCGAGGGAGGCCCTTCAACGATAGGCTTACCCTGAACTTCCAGCGAAGCCTCATCCGGGCTATCCACTATCTCCACCACCAAAGGACAAGGGATCTCGGCCACCCTCTCTGGGTCCTCCTCCGCTCTCTGCTCCTCTGTCATGGCTATTGCTCCCTCCTCCAACTGAGGGGACCCCTCTCTCACTGCTGGCTCCCCCACATCCTCTTTCTTTGATGGTAAAGAGCACGGGCTAGCCCTGACTCGCCCAGCCTCCGATGTGTGCTCTCCAGAAAGACGAACCTTCTTCTCAGGCTTACGCCTCTATGCACTACCAGCCTCTCTCGGGCGCTTGCCCAACTCTTTCTTTATACGGCCCTCCAGCGCAGATCTATTGGCTGCAAGCGCAGTAGGCGAACAATCAGACCGAGATATACTCGCTCGAATGAAATCAATGGAAGGGAGAAAAAAAAAGACTTACCTTGCACGTCGATGGGGCTAAGTCCGGCGACAAAAAGAGCCTCCTCCGATAGTAAGACATTAGCCGAGAACACTCGACCATCAAGAAGGACCCTTAGGTCCTCCTTCTCCCGTTCGGATAGGGCTGGATGCGCTTCCATATCCTTAATAGGGTTTCCACATCCCCGCGGGAAGTCGGAACCGATGTTCCCTTCGGCAATAAAGAATCGAACCTTCCATTCCTTTATGGACGATGGTTTATGCATGATCGTCCTGAATGACTTCCGAGGTCCGATATAGGACCACTCTGAGCTCCTCCCAGACATCAGATGGTAACAAACACGGAACAGGGACAGAGTTGCTGTTACCTAAACCCAGTTACACATCGAGATAAACCCGATGATACTCCGCCAGCTGTTAGGAGCCACCATTGTCGGGTAGATGTTATAGAACCTCATGATCTCTTTCACTAAGGGGTGAAGGGGAAATCGGAGGCATGCCTTCAGCTATCTTCATAAAGAAAGATCCCGCCCTTCAGCTCTTGCGAGACCCTATGCTCGAGCTCCGGCAGCCGTAAAATGACATCCGAGGGAATGCCATACTTCTGGCGTATTCTCCCCAAATCCTCGGCAACAATCTCTGAGACCAGGTTGCTAGGCCTCACCATGCTGTTGGTTAAAAGAAACACCGAGCGACGTTGCAAAGGAAGTAGGGGAACAAGATTCTCCAAGAAGGAACGAAAGGGCACTGCGAATGGGAATGGCGTTGTTTCGACTTTGCTTTTCCCCGAAGAAAACCGCCTCAAAGAGAAGATAAGGCATCTTAATCGGAACGCCCGGAACCACCGCTGCAGGCGCCGTGAAAATCGGGATTTGCTACGTGGCACTTCCCCAACCGTTGCCCCTAGGAAGCGACAGATCCATCCCGTAAAGGCAAGGCGGTCGCGCAGCATTAATTAGGGCATCATTACACAGGCTGTCAAATCTAAACCCATTCAAATCGTGCCACCTGGAGTTATACTCCCTACGCCCGAACCTACGCTTCAAACTAGGGAGTGGAGGGGCATGTGTTGAAGGGTAAAATCGTCGTTGCATTAATAATCATGCAAAGGGTTAGGATCAACCCTGTCTCCCACTTGCTGTGCAATACCCGCTAGAGATAAATCAGCCTCAGTGGATTGGGGCGCCTTAGCCCCTCAGCGAGCCAAGGATTCCTAAGGCGCGGATCACATCTCTCGGCCTCAGCCAAGCTATGACGTCTCTCTCGGCCTCAGCCGAGTTATAGCATCTCTCTCAGCCTCCGCCGAGCTATCCCCATCTCTCGGCCTAAGCCGAGCTATCCCTGTTTCTCGGCCTCAGCCGAGCTATTCCCATCTCTCGGCCTCAGCCGAGTTGTTCCTATCTTTCGGCCTCAGCCGAGCCATTCCTATCCATTGTGCCTCGCCAACCGAGCTATCTGTGCCCCGACCAGACCAGGGCACTCAAGCACCTCTACGGAATCCGGCACGGAAGAGTTTAAACAAAAATCATACTCGAGATGGCCTAGGGCCCTGGAGCCTACACCATCTTCGAATCTCAAGATATCAACCAGCTCTCCCAGCCGTTGATCCTCTAACTAACAAGATACGAATCTTACTGACCTCATAACAAACTGGATTCGAATCCTAACGGCTTTCGGACCCACGACGCCCCAAGGAATCAGGTGATCCTCTATAAATAGAACCGTCTTCCGACTTCTCAGGTATGCGCACTTGCTTACTGGCCCACTCTCCTTCTACCTCTTCTCATCCCTTTCCGCCATTAACGCTCTGCTCGGAGCTCTCGAAAGGCCACCTTTGGAGAGACTCTTCAGCGAGAGCCTTCTTCTCATATTTGTTGATTGCCGATCCCTGCTGACTTGAGCGTCGGAGGGTCTTCCACGGAGGGCCACCCCCAACGCCTCTCGTATGAGGATTGTTTTGCAGGTCTGCCCAAGAGGGAGCCCATCCTGAAGCTCGATCGCGTCCGAGTCGGAGGACAGATTTCAGCAGCAACAACATCCAACTCTCATGTTTATGTCAAACCTAATTAAATAAATAATGGTTTTATTTGTATTGCATATATTACATCAACGATAACCCTAGAGAGGACACTTGGTAAAAAAGGATTCATAGAGCCAGCCCTGAATATCTAGTTATAATTACTGACTAAAATTTAATATCATCCTCAACTCCCTGATCTTCTATGTATTAATCCAGGGTAGCAAAATAATGCCTCTAGATGTCCACTGCTAATCAATAGTATGGCCTCCATGGTGTTCTCATTCCCACCAGACCTGCGAACTGTATTCTCTTCCAGTTTAATCATATTCAGACCTGTTTCCTCCAAAATTTCAGAACTCAAGCCAAGATTTCTATCATATCCTAGTTAATCAAGTATTACCTAAAGAATTAATCACCCATACACTACAAATCCACCTACACATCAGTCATATCATTTATGGAATATAAGAACAAAGAGCTTCAAGTTGACCATTGTTTAAGAAATCACTTCCTGAAATCATTTACACTAACCAGTGTTACTGATGTGGGACAACCGACATGGGATGCATTTATAATAAAATTAGTAAAGATTAAATGAACGATTAAGTGAAATAAGACATGCATTCACTCATTATTTAAGAACTAGAAATTTTATGGAGGGGACTTAGAAGACTAAACAAAGTTTGAATATAGAATTTAAACAAAGTATTAAAGAAGCGGATCTTTGTGGTTAAGAAACCACTCAGATTAGGACTAAGTAAATCTAATAATTGCATATGTGAAAGGATTTTAAAGAGGGTTCTCCCAGCAATTAATAAACTTAAGTAAAATCGATGCACTCAGGGAAGGAACTTGAGGATGACAAGGGATTCCACTATATTGTAAGCTTTCGTACCTTGATTCATGGTGGGAACAACCTGCAACTTTGGAACCATGGAAGCCGGGGATCCTTGATTGGTTGAAAATGGGCTTAAAGCAAAGTGGAGAAAGGAGGATAAAATGTGGACGATATAAATAGACACCAGGCCTCACGCTTACCCTCTCACAGGGGACCCATCTAACAAGCAGAGGATTTTCTCAAGAAAACTTTATTAATCATCTTCTTCTCTTTACAAAAAGCTAGGAGCCCTTTTTATAGACTACCAAGCGCTTACATCATATTATCATTAGAGGAAGAAGATCTTGGCCAGCGAAGAGAAGAATGTGGGGCGTCTCATGATTTGTGGAGGCGATTTCCAATGTGGGTGTCAATGTGGGCGTCCCATGATTTGTGGAGGCAGATTCCAATATGGACGTCCCTTGATTTGTGGAGGTGGTTTCCAAAAGGAGACGTGCGAAGAGGAGAATGTGGGGCGTCTCATGATTTGTGGAGGCAGTTTTCAATGTGGGCATCAATGTGGGCGTCCCATGATTTGTGGAGGCAGTTTCCAATATGGACGTCCCTTGATTTGTGAAGGTGGTTTCTAAGAGGATACGGTTGTGGGGACTTTGACTTGATTCAAAATCTTTCTATTCATTGGGCGACATTCCTTGTTGATGTGGCGTGATGATATGGCTTCCATATTGGTGACTTCATGACCATGCACCTATTCTTCTTGTGCTGAACCAGATTGAATTTTTGGGCTGGACTCCTTTTGACTCAATTGCAATAAAGAACTTAAACAAGACTCAATCAAACAAATACAGTCAATTGCTCAAATGGAAAATAAATACAGGACTAAAACTTAATTTAATCTTTCATCCATAAAGAATCTAGCTAAAATTATGGAAGCCTCTTCCTGAGCCTGGTGTCCGCACCAGTTACCTATAAATATGATATGTGCTTAATGTTCATGCTCTTCAACAAATTTCTTCTTACATGCCCACCAAAGTGCCTGTACCTTATCTATGCTGGCTCCAAGTCAATAGGAAAGAAATCTCAGTTCTCCTTTCTTCTAATTGTCCATGCCTAGTGATAATTAGCCAACAGCCATCATGTATTCATGTCCATCAACCAAATTAGTTCTCGAAGACACTTCCAATTGTTACGGTGTAAAGGCAATGCCTTTTTCTCATAATTATTATTCCACAACTGTACTTGTTATAACCTATGTTACATGGATACTTGCATCTAAATCCAAAAATCCATGTTGCACATATGTCCAAGTTAGATATGTAATGGACACTTGGATACTTATAAAGTTCTTAGGTAGCCACTTTTTAAAATTAGAATAGAGTTGAACTCTCCCAACAATGAGTTTGATCCTTTACTTTGATTTTAAAAGTGAGTATTTGTTCTTTTTAGACATTAATCATGGATATAGGTATCCAAAATAAGTTTGCAAAATAATATTTCTCTTATATCCTTTAAGTTAATTGGGAAGTTTGAATGAGAATATGTATATTGAAAAATATCTTAACAAGTAACATCTTTGTTAACATTTTAAACAATGTTTAAAGGTCATAAAGCTATAACTTAGTTAAAATTATATTGTATCTTACATATCCTCGTATCTCCTTTTTTTTTTTTTTCCTCCTGCCAAGTCAAATACTTGGATACACATCCAACTCTGATTTTCAGATCTATGTCCCAGCAAAACTGCTTATAAGATAACTGAATATTATGATTCATAATTTTGTTCCATGTTAGTTATTGCCCTTTTGTAAATCACCTTTATTCTTGCTATCAAGTACCTTTCTACTCTAAACATTTGATGCTTTCTTTTCTCAAGATCCCATTACTTCCTAAAGAACCAAATCTTTTCCACACATTCCTAATGCTTTTTGGTGTTTAATTGAAACTGAAGTCTTATCCTCTTTCTTTGGTTGAACAAACCTAAAACAAAGTGAACAGAAAAACACATTCATTCTAACAAAAAGCCATTATCTCTAAGAATTTGTTCTATTAATATACTTCGGTCAAATTTCAGTACTTTTTTCACTTGCCAATATCCATAGAAAACCTTGTACCAATAAGTTCAATGCATTTAGCATGGTTTCAAATCCCAACAAGACATCCCGTAGGATATTAAAACGGGTTACCATCCTAAGTGTTTGGATGGGACCGTCCCACCATTATCTTAGCATCCTAATCAGTGCATTTTGGGAAATGCACCTGTCCCAAGTGTCAAGATGGATCGGGACAACAGCATGTCCCATTCTGTCAAATATTGTATGAGTAAATCAAATACCACCTACCACTGTCATTACATTTTTCAAGTGAATCTGGAAATGTTACAGTATGAGTAAATCACATTGTCAGTCTGCAAAAAATAAAAGCACAAGAGGAATTCATAATGTGCTCAAAACATCACATTTACCCTTTCTTTTTTGGGTTGGGGAGAATCTCTTATTAACTGAGGTGGAAGAAAAAATACAGGGTATAAAATATATGCATTAGTGAAGATGTGGTCTAGATAATAACAGAAGAGGGAGTGTACCTCATTAGGAAGACCTCCCAATCTTTTTAAAACATTGATTGGCAAGGTTTCAACAACCCCTACAGGAACAAGTGCAGAAGAATGCCTGAACAAACCTCAACAAAAGTCAGGTAAGAGACATCCTGAATTCTAACAATCAAAAGCTTTCACTTGGTACAAAATCGTGTTACCAAATATAGTCAACAGTTCCCATAAACTTGGAATGATAGGAAGTTGCCAAAGGCTCGCCTTTGTCGTCTCTGGTACTATCATGTCCCTGGTTCATTGTCTCAGAGAAAAGACATCATGAATAAAGAAATGCCAATGTTTATCAATGCAGTAATAAAAGTCTGATAAACCTAGGCAAATAGGTTGTCAGAATTGCTATAATAATGCCATTCTACAAACTGCTGGAAGTTCTGGTGCCTATTTGGTTGCTGCCTAATGCTTCTAGAACCTAACAAGCAATACATAGTTTATGCAAGTCTTGCATGCCCACCTAACAAGCAATACATAGTTTATACAAGTCTTGCATGCCCCGATGATACTCTTGTGCCATTTGCCCATCTTGCATAAAATGTCATAAAGGGTAGCCACTTTAACCAGTAGTCAAAAATTTTCAGCATTTCTGAGAATTATCAACATGAAGTCCAACCACACAGGTTGGAGTGATCCATCACAGCATAAGATAATTTTGCAACCGTCAATCTGAAACTAACCTTGCTAAATAGTACCAAATTGTTAATGTTAGATGTCTGATTAACAAAATTCACTCATTAATACCTCTCCCAAACTATTTTTAAAATACCAAAAAGAAAGTAAATAAAGTAATTAATAAACAAGAAAACCAAAAAGAAGTTTTAAAATACTGACTATTGAGCTGAACATTCTCTTTTTCCCTCCCTAAGCCCATTTTGGTGATTAGACTTTTAGCTTAGCAAACTAACTGCTTAATTTCAGATTTTTAGTTTGTCAATAATTCAACTGAACTAAACTAAGCTTCAATGCCAAAATAGCTGTGGTTCGCTATGTGAATCCTTTTCCTCCATTCCGCTTAGTCTAATGCTATGCTTCTTGAGAGATGCTGAAATATCAATTCCTTTCTTACTACTTTATCCCATATAATTTTTAGTCTACCTCTACGTCACTTTTCTCCTACATATACCAAATAGGTGCATCCCTCTAGCTATGCTGTACATATCTAAACCATCTAAATGAAAATTATCAAATTCTTTTACAAATTCAGAACTCAAGCACTTAATTTTTTTGTTAATTTTTAGTAAAGAAATTCTTATCAATTTTTTTGTTCAAAATTAGATTAAAAAGAAAAGTATTGCCTTTCTGGAATTTATGTACAAATGGCTTTTTATTGTGGACTAAAGCTTCCAGGGTTTCACTTACATGTTTCAGTAAGCAATGGCACTTACAGATTGTCTAGCTTCTTAGACAACATTGTTTGCCATTTACTACAAGTTGTACTTATAAAGGAATATGCTTACACAACTCATGGAGAAGAGAAAATAATGAATGTACAAATATTGTCTCATGGGAACTAGAATGCCCTTCAGCCAATGTGAGGTAATCACAGCCCATAAGCTTTTTGAGAATTTAAAAACAAAAACTCCTGAGTTATTTTGCAAGATAAGAAAATATTCTGTCACTTAAAAGTGAAAACAAATATATACATCAATAAAAGACCAGAAGTTGTTTAGTACAGAATTTTGGGTGGTATAATATAATTAGAATTCCTAGTCAAATAAGTGCTTGATACAGCACAGAAACAGTTAAGACAAATAGCATAGAATGGAGAGAGAGAAATAAAGAGGCAAAGACAAAGAAAAATTACGGGAACTCCTTGATATGCACTGCAGAGTTTTAGAGGGTTCTGAAGATGGGTGCATCCTCTTCTTCCAGCTGCAAGGCATAACTCTTCTTCAGTCCATTTATACTTCATCTGATATGGCATGCATTTTGGTGTCCTGCAGCTCAAATAGGAAGCCTTTGCTCAATCAAGAGCAAGTAGATATACTGCAGTAATACAATTATATAACCAAACAATAATTTTTTGAAAAAATAAAATATCAATGCAAGAATAAGGACCTCCATGCATCATTCCGGGCAATAAAGCGCATCTGTCCTACTGGAAATTCTATTTGACCAGAAATTTTCTTGCGATCATAAGCAAGAATATCTAACTGCATCAATCAAATGCCAAAAGATATAAGACTACTGTGGTTAAGGTTTTCCACAACTTGGTTTTAATTTTGAAAATAAAATACTCACCTCAGATGAAGTAAAAAACTGATAAATTGCGCTCTGGATCATCAAGATAGATGCATAGCTCTCATCAGCAAGAAATGATGAAAATTTTCCAGTGTATAATATCTTTTTTTAATGTAAGGCCCAATGTAAGGTAATTTGGAAAAAATATATTAACGTTAGAAGATAACCACCTGTGGTATGCTATTTAAATCACCAGAAATCACAACTGGACTGTTGCCATATTCTTGTGATAATGTATTTGCTCTCTCTAGCAACATGCGGATCTAGAAAAGCAAGAAAAAAGAACAAAACTATAAACCATGTTTTTTAAACATAAAATAGAGCAATTCAAGAAGATGATATATCATAAAGCATGTCTATAAAATGTGATAACCCTCAAAATCTTCTTCATTTATTTTAGGTCAGTTGGCATGTTCATCAAATCAATTCAAAATAAATTAGACTGTAAATATCAGAATAAAAGAATGGTTACTGCTAAAACAATGATAGGTTGCCTGGCAATAGGTGTCTGCAAGACAGAAGATAACTACTGTAGTCTACATCAGGAATTTCCATGTATGCAATGTTTTAAAGAATTTCATCATATATATCAAAAGTGTTAACTGGATAATATCAACGTGTTCTTGATCATACAGGGCATCACAAATGACATAAATGTGTACATCCCTGTAATTTTCTGGTAACTTGCCAATGTCATATGTAATGTATGGTATAGATGGGCACTTTATGCCATAGCACTGATAAAGAACTAATCAGAATATTCATAACCCGAATTTTGGCATAGCATGCCATAAAGGCAGCCCAACCGCCAAATAAGTGACCATCTTACAATTGAGGAATGAGAATTATAAGTGGGAATAGAATCAGCTTACCTGCCCTAGTTTAATATCTCCACGACTGGGGTTGAACAACACGTGGATGTTGCCAACAAGTAAAGTCCGATGGGCCGAAGGCCTATGGATATTGCATCTACATTAGCCTTCAAACTAAGAAATGTGACTAAATTGCAGTAACTGCTTTAAGATATTCAAGATAATTAATTTTAACTGCTCAGTCAAATATCAGCCACAACCCAACATCCAAAATAATTGAAGTTGGCAATTGATTAGGCAATGCGCATAAATAAAT
Organism: Calamus simplicifolius; assembly: GCA_900491605.1. Taxonomy (NCBI): domain Eukaryota; kingdom Viridiplantae; phylum Streptophyta; class Magnoliopsida; order Arecales; family Arecaceae; genus Calamus; species Calamus simplicifolius. The sequence continues at coordinate 25,905 of UESW01003720.1, read as the reverse complement.
AGCAGATTAACACTAGTACAATATATATTAATTAATAGCAGATTGACTCTACATTTGCATTCTATAGATAATCACTAAGTCTTGCTCCAACTAAAACACCACATTCACAATAGAGGTGTGGAAAAACTTACTCAGCTATCTGACAATTTGCTTCTTTAACTTTTGACTCATTTGAATGGTTATGAGACACCTGCACAAAGTAATTTTTAAAAATGAATCTTAGAGAATATTAACAAGGCAGAAGTCCCCTTTCCAACCAGAAGAGGAAGCTGCAAACATTTTCTTAAAGATTTTAAGTAAATATTAATGCACCACAGCTCAAACAAAACTCAATTAATGCAATGAAAATCTTGGATAAAAGTAGCAAAAAGAGACCAAATTATTTAACTGTTAAAGAGCCATGTGATGCTTAATATAGAACCCCAAAACCAAATAAAACTCCATTAGTATTTAGATTTGATTACGATTTGGATCGAAGTATGGATCTTCTATCCTTTATTAGATTGGAGAAACAAGATCCAACATGGATCTAACCTAAGTCCCCTTATTCAGACCCATGGTTCCAGCATAGCATGGTCTAGAAGGATTATTACAAATTGATGCTGCTATTTGATGTAACTTTTTTAAAAAATAAATTACCAAGAATTTAATTAGACATTCAAGCAAGATTTGCCATCTCAGTACTGAACTTCATACTAATACCATACTATTACAGTATCAGCACGTCCGGTACGCAGATCAGTTCAACATACCGAAACTCAGTACACATCAATACTGAATCTCGGTTTGGTACCGATACAATACAATAGGCCCAGCACAGGATTGTATGATTGGTACGACATACTATGCATGCAAAATATAGGTCCTAGTCTTGGCAGATAGCTCCATCAAACAGGACTTATTATAACTGTTGAAAGAGCCGCATGCACGGACCAAATGAATGACATCAGATATGCAATACAGACAATTTGCATAAGAGCCACCAGATATCAGTACAAGCAGGAAAGTTTGCACCTATATACGGCCATAATTTGAGAATATCACAGCCAAAGCATCCTCAAAATAAATAACAATATATAAGAACTGTAAGCAAAGCACAACAAACAAGCAAAGATAAGCATATAGTAACTCACAGCATAGTGGAACTAAACAAGTCAGCTTCACTTTGAAGCATGTGTAATACAGTTTAGCTTTATTGCAAACAAAAGCATTTTTTCCAGTTCATATTAGGAGCTCGATAGGACTACAATGCCTTCCAAGAAGGTGAAGAAAGAACTTAGTCCAAAATTCAAATGCATTAAAATCAAAATCAAGATAAAATCTGCATAAGTATGGTCAAGTATCTTCTATACCTTAAAAAGACAAAGTTGTGCAACATTGTCTCGAAGACCGAACTTCCGAAATTCTATATCTTCTTGATGTATGAGAGTAAATCTGCTCTCAGAGAGAGAGAGAGAGAGAGAGAGAGAGAGAGAGATTATTAAGTTCCAAATTACAGAGTAATACAGGAAGATTATTACAACAAATCTAGATAAATTAATGGAGCTAAAACTAGTGGTCGTATATCAGAAAAGCAAAAACTGTCAACAAATAAAAGAAAATTCATTTTCTGTGCCCTTGCGTGGACACATGTATGCATGCATGACTAGTCAATTGCTTCAAAAGAAAAAATTTGGAGCAGAAAATCAAAAGAAAGGTGGTTGGTGCTACATCTGCTCTGATGGTCAGATTATCTACAAATCATCTACTGTACAATCTGAAACTAGAGACTTAAAAGATGCATGGGGCATTACCATATGCCATTAGGTAGATAGCCAGGGTAATCAGACAGTCATAGAACCTTCCCCTTTTTTTGTGTGGGGGGGTAAGCAAGTATTTCTCATCAGAAGGCTCACTTCCTATTATTGATTACATGATTCAAGAGGGGAAAGAAATGTATTTAGGCATAATATTTAAGTACTTTCACCACCATTCACCTGATTACTATACTCTCCTAATTCATAAAAACAAACTGCATTATTGACAAAAGTATAAGACAATCGTATCATTTGAAAACTAACATTTTTGGTAGAAGCACGATTGAAAAGATAACTACATCAGCAAAATCTACGGTCATGTCACCAACTCCTCGAAGTTGCACAAAGTCACTAATGATCCTAGTTATAAGGCACATTGATAACTTAATTAACCCATGGATGAGTGGATTAACCAGAATAGGCGCTTCTCTCATGCACAAAGGTCTTTGCCATAAAATGTCTTAAGAGTAAGCCTTCAGGTGCAGTTTTAAAATTACCATATTCCTTTTATCACATAATTTTCTTGCCAAGTTACCAAAAACTTACTCTTCCTCTTTCCAGAATATAGCACATCCATCAGTTGCTTCTCCTGTGCGTCCCTAAAACTCCAAAATGGAAGTTTTACTGAAAACAAAACAAATATCTTAAATCGACCATTAAAAACCAAAATAATACCTTATAAACTCCAACAAATCCATCTTTCTGAAGAAGATTGGCCAAATCGTTAAATCTGTCAACTTCCTGCTAACAAATGATAATTGCCAAATACAAGAGTTATTCAATACCAGTTGTGATTAGTTGTTTTCAAGCCTGACAAGTAGCTCGCCAAATGAATGAATGGTTAAAATCAAGTAACATATGGTGTCACTGGTAAGGGTAGGATGGAAGAATTTAACGGCAATGCTGGAGTAGATCCCAGTAAAAATGTCAAACAAATGTAAACGGTGCCCAATTTGGCATGGTAAGACTGGCCTCTATATGAACAAAAATAGTATCATATATAATAAAATGCATACTGGAAGTGTTACTTGATTTCCAGAACTCAATAAGATGATACAAAGAACTTCTTAACTAGGAGGAAAACTCTAGCTGTTGGCTCACAAATAACATCATTCATGAGATGATAACCAAGGAATAAAGTACTTTCTGAAGCATAGCGGTGCTGCTTGGTGCATACTATCCCATAGAAGGAATGGAACATGGCACCCCGAAGGGACAGTGCCACAGACAAACTGATCCACACCATCCTGTATTGGCCCCTGATAACCCAAACCTCTTTTGGCACACTTTCTTTTCTTTTGCTCATTTGAACTGACCTCATAGCAGCCTGTGCTGACCTTCTACCATAACACATACTGGACCAACAATAACCTACACTGGTTGGTTCCTTGATTTTTAAATCCTAGATAAGAACTTTATGTTTTTTTGTGTGCCATTAGGAATAAATAATGCAATAAAACTAAAGATACGAAATATAAATCACATATAATTATTTTCTCATGTACCACAGATGCCATAAGAAATACACGTTGGCAATCCAACTCTAGGTATTATCTCAAGTACTCTGCATCATCATGATGATTATAATCACCACTGTAAGTAGGGTCGCAAATGAATTGGATTGACCCACCAACCTAAAAATAAACCAGTCCAATCTGTACTACATATATTTGGATCAGTCTTGGAAGGGAAAAGAGAACCTGTCACAATGGTAATATTAGCTATGTGAAACATAACATGCTGGACTTCAACTCCAAGTTTTCATATCTTTGTCCTTAACAGATAGCCAAATCATCCATGTTCGAAGTAAAAGTGACATTGTCCAATCATTATGACTTTCTTAAAGAATGAAGCTCCAGTAATCAGTCCTTAGAAATGTCCCAACCTCAAGTGATCCATGACCATGCCACCTTCATCAGAACTCATGATTGGATAGCTTATATTTTTAACAACCGCAATGTTTTGGATGCCCTTATTTATATTTCGGAAGTTAAATTTGTATGACATGGTGACCTCAAAACACACTAACTTAGACCAAAAAAACAACGTTTGAAAAATATGACCTCAAAATTCATCTTCCTCATCTGCTATAAAATAGAGATGAGGTAAAGTTTATTGTTCAACGTGCCCTTGGTCACCTAGGTCTCACTTCCCTGCATAAAAATCTGCATACACATATAAATAAAATACACAAGAGGGTATTTCTTGAGCACATCAATATAACAGTACCTATACTAAAACTAAGGCTGAATAAGGAGGGCAATTATGTTAGCCAACTTTGAAAAGAAAAAGAACATGTAAAACAACATGTATTGCAATGTAGTCTTGAAAAGCACATGTAATCACACCAAACATGCATGTTAGCAAGATAAAAGATAGAAATAAATAGGCAAGCTTGACAAAAAAATAAAACAATTAAACTTCTATGTGTACACATATGCATGCTCACTTACCTGGAAGCATAAAATGCTTGGATTATAGCAACTTAACTCCTTGTGTATCTGCTTCTTCCTTTTGTCCCAACTTAGATGTCGTGGATTAATTTTGTGATATAGATCAAGATGTTTTGAAGCATTTTCAACACCCAATATGTTGTATGAGACAATTACAAACCTTTCTGCAAAATTCAAGACTTTCTTTAGCTAGACTGGTGAATTGGAATGACTTATTCAGTAAAAAAGCATCAGACAAATCCATCAATTTGAATAAGTCACAGTACAAAAATATAGAAATATTGGCATGACTAGCTCACAACTCAACATCAAACCTCCACCTTTCTCATGTGGGCTTGAGACCTAGGACCAGCCACGACAGTGTTTACTATGATAAATATCAAAATGAAAATTAAAAGGACATAAAAAGTAATCTCAAATTCATGTTCTAACAAACTTCACAGCTTTAGCTATCCTTATTCAACAGATTTAGTAATATAACTGTTAGTTTATGAGTCTAACTCTGGTAGATTATATGGGCAACTCTTCACAAAGAAATGATGCACTGCGTCGGAAATATTTGCTATTTACAAAGCGAGAAATTTTGGCTAGTGTCCAAAACAATCATGACCAAAATTGGACAGAAATTTATAACAAGGTGGATGTGCAAAGGTTGTTTAGTAATTGCTTCGATACACAAAAATAACATTGTGTAAACATCCACAAAACTAGGGATTCAGAATGATACTATTATTTCTTTCAATTTCATGCGTGTGAATGCAACAGGCGCTTCTAATTCAGTACCAGTGTTAAAAGTAAAGCTGTAGCGTAAACGGAATTTAGAAAATCAAATTATTGGCTTTGAAATTGAATTCTTGCTCATCAAGATTGTTGACCCACTTATTGATTTTGATGATTAACAAAAGCCATGAGTATATTTCTTATGTTACTAATGAAATTAACAAGTGTTTCAGGAACTTAGAAAGATTAAATTATTCAAAAGTTATATAAAAATTAGTTTGAATCAGTTTTTAATGAATATATCAAAGTTTAGAGCTTGAAGCCGACACCCACAGTTATTGGAGCCGACTCCAGAGCGTATCAAAACAGTTTAACATTTTTGGCACGGTTTAGAGTCAACACCTGAAAAGCTATAGCCGACTCTAACCTGAGATACAAAGAACTGCTTTCTGTTAGTTTTCGGAGCCGACACCTGAAAATTTAGAGCCGACACCTGAAAAGTTAGAGCCGACTCTAACCTTAGAACAGAGAGTGTATTTTTGGGAATATTAGAGTCGACACCTCGAACTTAGAGCCGACTCCAGATCGCATCGAGCCGACACCATAGTTTATCAGAGCCGACTCCCCGACGGACTTTTTATTTCTATTTTTAGAAACCCGACTTGGAGCCGACACCTTAAAAGTTGGAGCCGACTCCAACCTGTCAGAAATGATTTTTCAAATCTGTCAGAGCGGATTCCAACGGTAACATTTCTTCACCTAACCCCAACGGATCTATTTCTTTGCGTGAGGAAGTAATCCAAGTACATTTCAACAGCTATTTTTCTCCTAATCTTGGATTAAGAAAGATTATATAAAGGGGTTCGTCCGCTCAAAAACAAAGATAGAAAAAGAGAACGGAAAAAGAGAGAAAATCAAGAAGTTTTCAAAGAGGAAATTTTCTGTATCAAAGCCTATTTGTTATTGAGAGATAGAAGAGAAATCCAAAAGTTTTTCAAGAGCATATTCAAAGATTTCCACCGTTTTGAAGAAGAGCTAGAGCCCTAAATTTTCAACTTCTCTTCAACGAGCTTCGTTCAAGAATCAGAGTTCAAATCTTGTTAGCCCATTCAGAAGAGAAGAGGAAAAGAAGAAAAGTTCAACTTCAAATCGCTTCAAAACAGACCTTTTCTATTCTTATTTATTTATATTGCATATTTGCTCATTTGAGGAGCTTTAAATTGTTGTAAACTTATATTTGAATAGTTTGATGTCTAATTCAATCAGGGGATTGAATTAGTTGAGGTAGTTGACCTCGGGGTAAGCTAAAAGTAGCTTACGTTGGGTTGTGTGCTGGTGAACCCATGAAAACTAGCTGGGTTCGTTGTGACCCCGGTGTAAAACAACAAGTTCGAGTTGTGATCTTGCAAAATAACTCAACTGTAATCAGGGTGATTATAGTGTGGACCCAAGAGTTGCTTGGGAGTGGACGTAGGTGTGGCTAACACCGAACCACTATAAATCTTGTGTTTGTCATGATTATTTGTCTCTCTATCTATCTTCTTTTATATTGTGCTTAGCATCATTGCACCATTCATTTGTGCACACTTAACTTGTAAAGTTGTTTTAATTGTTAAATTTTAAAAAGAACCCAATTCACCCCCCTCTTGGGTTGTCATCTGGGCCAACAATTGGTATCAGAGCTTGTGCTCATTTCGGCTTGATTTAACAATCAAGAGCTAAAGATCCAAATGACAGCTCAAGTTGGATCATCTTTTCTGAAGGTCAATCCACAAATCGACCTCCTTGTTTAGTGGCACAAATTATTCATATTGGAAAGCTAGAATGAGAATTTTTATTTAAGCTTTAGATTATGAATTATGGAGTGTCATTATTAATGGTCCTAGTACTCACACACACATAGTAGATGGATCTATAGTTCTTAAGCCCGAAAGGGATTGGAATGAGAATGATAGGAAAATGTCTCAGCTTAATGCTAAGGCCATGAATGTCTTATATTGTTCTTTGGATGCAAATGAATTCAATCGAATATCCACTTGCATTTCAACCAAAGAAAAATGGGATAGGTTGGAAGTTGCTCACGAGGGTACCAACCAAGTTAAGGAATCCAAAATTAACATACTAGTGCACAAATATGAACTTTTCAGCATGGATCAAAATGAATCAATTACATGCATGTACACTAGATTCACAGATATAGTAAATGGATTAAAGAGTCTTGATAAGACTTATTCTAACTCTGAATTAGTGCGAAAAATTCTTAGGTGTCTTTCAAGATCATGGGAAGCGAAAGTAACAGCAATCCAAGAAACCAAAGACTTGAACATTCTACCTTTGGAGGAGCTACTTGGATCCCTTATGACCCATGAGCTTACAATGAAACAACATCAAGAGGAAGAGGTGAAAAAGAAAAGGACTATAGCACTCAAGGCTGCAGAAAATGAAAACAGCAGCAGTGAAGATGATGAAGAAGATGATGAGACAGCTCTTCTTGCAAAGAAGTTTAGAAAATTCATGTAAAGAAGGAGACTCTTCCACAAGAGAAAACCTGGAATCAAAATGGAAGGGGAAAAAGAAAAAAAAAGGATAAGGACAAGAAAAGGATCCCTTAATATGTTATGAATGCAAGAAACCGGGACATTTTAGATCAGAATGTCCTCAACTAAAGAAGGAATACAAGGAAAAGAAGAAAGCCTATGTTGCAACTTGGAGCGACAGTGAAGAGTCTTCATCCGAAGAAAAACAAAAAGAAGTTGCCAACATATGCTTCATGGAGAATGACGACAATGAGGTAAATTCTGAAACCCCTGATGATGATTTTACTTTTGATGAATTGTATGATGCTTTTAATAAATTAGTTAGTAATTTTAAGATTTTGAAAACCAAAAACAAAGCTTTGAAGACTGAAAACTAGATCTTCTCAAAATGAAAAATGAACTAGTTTTTGAAATTAACAAACTAAAATCTGAAAAGGATGATATATTGAAAGAAAAAGAATCAATTTCTAATTAAAATCTTAATTTGAAGAAAGAAATTGATAAGTATAAGAACATTGTTGATAAATTTACAAATAGCTTAGAAAAACTTAATCTACTTTTAAACAATCAAAAAGCTATTTTTGATAAAGCTGGTTTAAGATATAGACCACATATGAAACAAAAATATATCAATAATTTCTTTATAAAGAAAATAATCAGAGATGACATTTTATGTTATCACTGTAACAAAAAGGGACATAAAACTTATGAATGTAATTTCAAAATGTCTCATAAGAATTTAAATCATAAAGGTAAGAAAATATGGGTTCCAAAAGGAATAATCTTTATTGCTATTAACCATGAAGGACCTAAGAAGGCTTGGGTACCTAAACAAAAGATTTGATTGCCTTGCAGGAGTGTCTTGCGGCTAA
>UESW01003720.1:0-15580 GCA_900491605.1 Calamus simplicifolius | reverse complement strand
CTTAACAGCAAGTAGACCTGATATTATGTTTGTTGTATGCTTATGTGCTAGATATCAATCTGAAACTAAAGAATCTCATTTAATTGCTGTAAAAAGAATTCTAAGATATTTAAATGAAACTAAAAATATAGGATTATAGTATTTAGAGACTCAACATTAAATTTGATTGCATATTCTGATTCTGATTTTGCTGGTTGTAAACTAGATAGAAAAAGTATAAGTGGTGCATACCAATTTTTAGGCAGTAACTTAATCTCTTGATTTAGCAAAAAAAGCAAAATTCGGTTGTATTATCAACTGCTGAAGCTGAATATGTTGCAGCTGGAAGTTGTTGTGCTCAAATCCTTTGGATTAAGCGACAACTTGAAGATTATGGTATAACACTTGATAAAACTCTAATTAGATGTGATAATACTAGTGCAATAAATCTAACTAAAAATCCAATTCAACATTCAAGAACGAAACACATTGAAATAAGACATCATTTCATTAGAGAACATGTAGCTAATAACGATATTTGTCTTGATTATTTGTACTGATGAATAATTAGCTGACATATTTACAAAACCCCTAAGTGAAGAAAGATTTTGTTATCTTATATGAGAATTAGGAGTCTGTGACCCATCGGAATGATTTTAAATCTCCTAGGAATGACTATCTGGAGTTCAAACATTTTCTAAACTTTTTCTTGAAAACTCTTTTGTGATTCTAAGGAAACTCATCTAGATATTTGAACTCTTTGATTCACCACATTCCAAGAAAATTTATCCAAAATTTATTGATCATTTTGACAAGTTTCGGATCCTTTGGAAATCTAATTTTTTTCACTAAAACTGTCTTGGAGCCAACACCACTATTAGTGGAGTCGACATCTGTCTGTGTTGCTCTCTGTCTGTGACCTTGGAGCCGACACCCGCCTTTGCGAAGCTGACTCTAACTCGGGCGCTAACTGTGTTAACGACTTGGAGTCGACACCCAGCTTTGCGAAGCCGATACCTTGTGGTCCCAGTTGACTATATTAGGGCAGAGTCGACACCTTTTCATTCCAAATCGACTCCAAACTCTTCCAAAACCTTCTCCACACCTTCCAAATCCTAGAATCTCTCTAATTCATTCCTTCCTAGCTCTCTATGGCACCTAAGCGTCGCGGATCAGTCCTTGGAGCACCGCTGACGACGGAAAAACTGACAGTGAGGCGTCCGACACGTCAACCGTCGCCTAGCTCGAGTTCTACATCGTCGTCCTCTACTCCTAATGCTATCCCTGGTCCACCCTCTCCTCAAGTTGATCTTTTAGCCGAGAAAGTCATTACAATGGGTAGAAAGGTGGATTTCGGTTTCTTTGAAGCGAGGGCTTCACTTTAAGGAGGCAGCTTAAGGAGATGGGATGAGAAAAGGTATGTTCCCTAGATGTTCCCACTATCCAGCTCTAGTAAAGGATTTTTATCACAATTTGTCTCGAGGAGATGGAGGCATTGTTAGTTTTGTGAGAGGTACAAGAGTTCACCTAACTTCGGAGATTTTGGGAAAATCTGTTAGAAATACCGGTTATTGGACCGATTGCAAATTCTCATAGTGAAAGGGGTGAGGCATTATTAAGAATACTTGGTAGAGGAGTAGTTGAATTTGAAGAAATTAGGGCTAATCAGTTACCCCTAGAGTTGAGACTTTGCATAACATTTGTAGCAGAATTTTGTTTCCCAAGACTAGACGATTTGAGTATGTGTCTGAGAGGGACATTGTGGTAATGGATTGTGTAGTGACCAGCCAACCAATAAACCTACCTGGAATGATGATTTGGTACATGACAGAGGCTAGCAATAAGAAAAGATCTACATTACCCATGGTATGATTTTAACAATGGCCTTTCAGAGTTAAGGAGTGAATATTTTAGACAATGAACCAATGAAGAGCCTTAGGCATACAGATTACTATAATAAGGCTACCTTACACCGTATGAGCTTTACGAAGATCAATGGACATTGAGAAAGGAAAGGGAATCTGGATGATAGAGCAACTAAGGTGAAAACTGCGGCCCCTGGTCCATCAGTGGCAGGACCATCAGTGAGACACTCATCACTAGGTCCCAGCAATTCTGTACCCCAGCAGCACCAGCACCCACATCCTTTGCTCAAGTATCCACTGGATTTTCTGAGAGTCAGTTGGAGCAGCTCAAATCCCTATTTTTGGATTATGAAGTTAAGATGAAGAATGACTTGAGAATCAACTTATGGGAATCAGGCAGCATTTTTATTCTTTGGAGGACAAGATCAGTGTGATAGAGTCATCCTTGAGCTCATCTTCAATTACCTTGGTGAAAGACATAAGACTAATATTTGATAAGATCAAGGATATAACAGGTGACTCTGATACATATTCCAAATGCAACACTGAACTTCAGGAGAAAGTCACAGTTGCAGCTGGTTTAGTTGAGAGAATGCTGAATGATTTTATGAAAATTCAAGAGAAAGGCATGGGACAAATTTTAGAAGAACTGAAGAAAATTTTAAGATGATTTAGTTTTGTCATTTCAAGCTTTCTTTTGTCTTTTAGTTTGTGACTAGGATTAATGATGTTTTGATGTAATGTGAATGTTGTAATGACTTAATACTTTGATGAAATGTATTTTGATATAGTTTGCAATGTCTTAATGGATATTTTGAATGACTTTGTACTCAATGAAAGTTGTATGAAGCAAATCTTGAATTCTAATTTAAGTATTGATTTGAAAACTCTTGGGTTTGATATTAATTTAAGCATTTCCTTCTTAACCTTTTTGTTGATAACAAAAAAAGGGGAGAAAGGATGTTTGTCTACGTATATGCATTTGATGTTGATGAACTTAATTTGGTTATAACATATGCATGGAATTTAAATGATATATGAACTTAATTTGGTTATCATAGGGAGAGCTACCTCATTCAGGGGAGCTTAACTATGAAAACTTATTTATTTTAAAAATTTATTAATTGATTATGCATATACTCAATATTTTTGTCATCATCAAAAGGAAAAGATTGTTGACCCACTTATTGATTTTGATGATTAACAAAAGCCATGAGTATATTTCTTATGTTACTAATGAAATTAACAAGTGTTTCAGGAACTTAGAAAGATTAAATTATTCAAAAGTTATATAAAAATCAGTTTGAATCAGTTTTTAATGGAATATATTAAAGTTCAGAACTTGGAACCGATACCCACAGTTATTGGAGCCGACTCCAGAGCGTATCAAAATAGTTTAACATTTTTGGCACGGTTTAGAGTCGACACCTGGAAAGCTAGAGCCGACTCTAACATGAGATACAGAGAACTGCTTTCTGAGTTAGTTTTCGGAGCCGACACCTGAAAATTTAGAGTCGACACCTGAAATTTCGGAGCCGACACCTGGAAAGTTAGAGCCGACTCTAACCTTAGAACAGAGAGTGTATTTTCGAGACAATGTAGAGTCGACATCCTCAGAACTTAGAGCCGACTCCAGATCGCGTCGAGCCGACACCACAGTTTATCAGAGCCGACTCCCCGACGGACTTTTTATTTCTATTTTTGGAAACCCGACTTGAAGCCGACGCCTTAAAAGTTAGAGCCGACTCCAACATGTCAGAAACGATTCTTAAATCTGGCAGAGCGGATCCAACGGTAACATTTCTTCACCTAACCTCCAACGGATCTATTTCTTTGCGTGAGGAATTAATCCAAGTACATTTCAATGGCTATTTTTCACCTAATCTTGGATTAGGGAAGATTATATAAAGGGGTTCGTCCGCTCAAAAACAGAGAGAAAAAGAGAACGGAAAAAGAGAGAAATCAAGAAGTTTTCAAAGAGGAAATTTTCTGTGTCAAAGCCTATTTGTTATTGAGAGATAGAAGAGAAATCCAAAAGTTTTTCAAGAGCATATTCAAGGATTTCCACCGTTTTGAAGAAGAAGAGCTAGAGCCCTTAATTTTCAACTTCTCTTCAACGAGCTTCGTTCAAGAATCAGAGTTCAAATCTTGTTAGCCCATTCAGAAGAGAAGAGGAAAAGAAGAAAAGCTCAACTTCAAATCGCTTCAAAATAGGCCTTTTCTATTCTTATTTATTACATTGCATATTTGCTCATTTGAGGAGCTTTAAATTGTTGTAAACTTATATTTAAATAGTTTGTTGTCTAATTTAATCAGGGGATTGAATTAGTTGAGGTAGTTAATCTCGGGTAAGCTAAAAGTAGCTTACGTTGGGTTATGTGCTGGTGAACTCGTGAAAACTAGCTGGGTTCGTTGTGACCCCGGTGTAAAACAACAAGTTCGAGTTGTCTATCTTCTTTTATATTATGCTTAGCATCATTGCACCACTTCATTTGTGCACACTTAACTTGTGAAGTTGTTTTAATTGTTAAATTTTAAAAAGAACCCAATTCACCTTCCTCTTGGGTTGCCATCTGGGCCAACAAAAATTGTGCTCTTTTGTCAAGATATAGTTAACTGAACCTCAACTCAACTCATTTAAGCCTTTTTCCAACTACATGGGGTCGGCTACATGAATCTGCTTCCTTCACTCTGCCCTACTCAAAACTAAGTCGATTTAAATTATAAATAATTATATTTTTAAATTATTTTTATCCATATTAGTTTAGGTCTACTTCTACATTTATCCTTATAATGAATTATTAAAAGATTATTCTTTTTAACTGGAGCATCTAAAGGAGAAGGGTTGCATTAAGTAGCTGACAGTTAACTGAACCTAGTATTTCACATGTATATATGGGATGACTCTTACAGTAAAAACAAAGGCATGGTAAAACTGCATGTTAAGGGGTAAAATCGCCATTGCGTTGATAACCGTGCGAAGGGACTAAGATCAGCCCCATCCCCTCGCCTGCTACACTACGCCCATAAAGAGCGAGCTAACTAGTATGGTCTAGCGGCTCGAGCAACCCATAGCTCGGTCCCCCCGAGCTACCGATAGCTCGTTTTACCCGAGCAACCCATAGCTCGGTTTCCCCGAGCCATCCATAGCTCGATTTTTTCGGGCAATCCATAGCTCGATTTCCCCCAAGCTACCCATAGCTCGATTTTTCCGGGCAATCCATAGCTCGGCTCCCCCGAGCAATCCATAGCTCGGTTCCCTCCAAGCTACCCATAGCTCGGTTCCCCCGAGCCATCCATAGCTCGGCTTCCCCGAGCCATCCATGGCTCGGCTTCTCCGAGCAACTCATAGCTCGGTTTCCCCCGAGCTACCCATAGCTCGGTTTTTCGAGCAATTCATAGCTCGGTTTCCCCCGAGCTACCCATAGCTCAGTTTTTTCGAGCAATCCATAGCTTGGTTTTTCCGGGCAATCCATAGCTCGGTTCCCCCGAGCTACCCATAGCTCGGTTCCCCCGAGCCATTCATAGTTCGGCTTCCCCGAGCAACTCATAGCTCGGCTCCCCCGAGCAATCCATAGCTCGGCTCCCCCGAGCCATCCATGGCTCGCCTTTCCCCCGAGCTACCCATAGCTCGGTTTCTCCGAGCCATCCATAGCTCGGCTCCCCCGAGCCATCCATAGCTCGGCTTCTCCGAGCCATCCATAGCTCGGCTTCTCCGAGCCATCCATAGCTCGGCTCCCCCGAGCCATCCATAGCTCGGTTCCTCCGAGCCATCCATAGCTCGGCTTCCCCGAGTAACTCGTAGCTCGACATGCACCTCCGCGGAGCCTAGCGCGGGAGAGCCCAAGTCTAGTGTAACGAAATCCCAAACAAAGAATCATATCGAGGAGTGGCCTAGGATCTGCGATAATGGCCTGGGACCTGCGCAGTCATTAGACCTCAAGCCATCAGAGAGCTCTCCCAGCCGTCGATCCTCCAACAGACAAGATACGGATCCCACCGGCCTCACAACGACTTGATTCGAATCATCTTTGTATCCCAACAACCTTTGAACCTTCAAGAAGGCGCTCAAGATTCAGATGATTGCCTATAAATAAGACACTCATGGATTCTCTCAAGTACGTGCGCACAAACCCCCTGTACACAGCTCACTCTCACTCTCACTCTCTTTCACCGCTCATTTCTCCCTCTCCGCCGTCGGCGCTCCCCAAGAGCCCTCGATTGGCCGTCCCTGGAGGGACTCCCCAGAGAGATCCTTCTCCTCATTTCTGTTGATCGTCGATCCCTACTGACTTGAGCGTCGGAGGGTCTTCCGCGGAGGGCCACCCCCAACGCCTCTCGCGTGAGGACTTCTGTGCAGGTCCGCCCAGGAGGAAGCCTGATCAGGAGACCGACTGCGCCCAAGTCGAAGGACAGATCCCGACGGCAACAGATTGGCACTAGAGGAAGGGGCCTGAAGTCCCATTAAAACTTAAAGAAAGAAGATAAGGATCTCGATCCGGAAGAGAACCTCTCCAATGGCTAATCGGAGAAAAGCAACTTCTGAAGCCCAGGACCAGGTCGTCTCCTAAAGACCTGATCCGATAAGCAACGTGGCACCGCAGCCGCCACCAATTGAGACCCATCGCCGCCGGCTATCCCGGTGACCTAGGATCAGTTTGCCACACTGGTCCAGCAGGTCCAAGCCCTGACCCATCTGGTTTAGGAGTGCCTCGCAACTGCCTCCGCTCCACACCTTCCTGAGGAGGCCGCAGCCCCTTTTTCTCTAGCCACCTTTTCTTCTGATACGCATGGAGTCGCGGACTCCCCATACCGACCCAAGGAGGACAGACCAGTCCCACGAGGGGGCTGCAACAGGGATCCTCCCAGATCTCGACGGGCCCGATCCCTCTCTCCGGTGTCCTCCCGCCATGATTCGACGCCATCCCCGCGCTCTCCTCGCCCAGCTCCTCCTCTTATGTCTGAAGAGGAGATATGCCGACAACTCTGGGAGATGCATCAGGAGCTGGACGTCGCCAAGCAGGCTCATCCGCCTCAGCCCAAGACGGAGCAGGGCATCCCCTTCTTCAAAGGGATCATGGAGGAAGTGATCCCCTCCCATGTTAAGCTACCCGCCATCGAGCCCTACCATGGCTCCTTTGATCCGGATGATCACCTCAGTAGCTTTCGTCAATAATGATGTTCCACGGAGCATCAGACGCGATCCTCTGCCGCGCTTTCCCTTCCACCCTCAGAGGATCTGCCCGAACCTGGTTCAACGCCCTGAAACCGGGTTCCGTCGATTCATTCGACGAGCTAAGCCGTCTTTTTATTGGCCAGTTCGTCAATAGCCATCGTCACCGACGAAGATCCGACTCCCTCTCTGAAGTTAAGCACAGAGAGGGGGAGTCCTTGAGAAATTACCTTGGCCGTTTCAACAAGGCCATGCTGGAGGTGGACCACCTTAATCATGAGGTGGCTATGTCCGTCCTAGCGAGGGGAGTCTTGAAGGAGAGCGACTTCTACCTGGCGATGGAGGTCAGCTACCCCCCGAACCTCTCCGATATGATGGCCCTGGCAGATAAATATGCCAGGGTCGAAGAATCGCGAAGAACTGCCCGCGCAGAGCTGGCGAAGAAGAAAGAACCTAAAGGTTCGGACAGGCACCGACCCATCCGTCAGCCAAGCCCGCCTCGTCGCCAAAGAGCTCCCCCGCCGCCGCCGAGAAATTGCTCCCGAAGCCCGCCCAGGCGATTCGACTGGTACACCCCACTCCTAGGGCGCAAATCCTCATGGAGATGGAGCGCTAGCTCCCCCGACCAACTCCTCTCCAAGGAAACCCAACTCGGAGGGACCCCACCAAGTACTGCCGCTATCATCGGGAGCATGACCACGACACCGAGGAATGCTGGCAGTTGAAGAACGAGATTGAGAGGCTGATCCAACGGGGCCGACTGAACCAGTTCAGGAGGGCGCCCGAGCCAGGACAAGGGGGTGACTGCCAACCCGAGCTTCAACAGCCTCCTCCTCCTCAAATCCACCCGTAATCGGCCACATCAACATGATTGAAGAAGCCGGTGGCTCGAGCTCTAGAAATGATGATGAAGGCTCGGCGCCAAAGAAAGCGCGAACGAGTGAGCTCTCCTTCTCCGACGATGATTTCCAGGGATACAATTCTCACATGACGACGCATTAGTTGTATCGCTCAATTTAAATAACTACGATGTAAGTCGGATCCTTGTTGATAGTGGAAGCTCCGTGAATGTTCTGTACCTTAATGTGTTTGCCAAGATGAGATTGCTCATGGAAAACCTCCAAGCCGTAGACTCCACCCTAATGGGATTCACAGGCGACATTATCGTCCCAGAGGGGGTCGTAACCTTAACGGTTCGGGCAGGAAACCTGGCCCCTTGTGGCCACTGTTCACACGACTTTCTAGTGACTAAGCTCAGGTTGCCCTACAATGCGATATTTGGAAGACCCGGCCTGATGTCTCTCAAAGTCGTCGTCTCCATCCCACACCTATCTATGAAATTCCCCACCGGGCGAGGAGTTGGTGTTGTCCAAGGAAGCCAAACTATGGCTCGGTAGTGTTTTGTCACCAGCCTTCAGTCCAGAATGCCTGAAGTTGATGGGCTGGACGCTCGGAAGGAATTCACCGAGCAACAAGAAGAACCAACCGAGGAACTGGAGAAAGTACCACTAGACGAGGCTCGTCCCGACCGAACCATAAAGATCGGGTCGCTGCTGAAAGGCGAATCCCGGCAGGGGCTGATCGACTTCCTCCGAAGCAACGCCGATGTTTTCGCCTGGTCCGCCTCCGACATGCCAGGAATCAGCCCCAAAGTTCTCGTCCACCGCCTTAACGTGGACGAGATGTACCGGCCCATCAAACAAAAGAAGAGGAGTTTCGCCCCAAAGCGGCAGAGAGCTATTGAAAAGGAGGTTGATAAACTTATCAAGGCAAACTTCATTCGGAAGGTAAATTACCCAAGCTGGCTATCAAATGTCGTCATGGTAAAGAAGTCGAACGGCAAGTGGCGGATCTGCATCGACTTCACCGACCTCAACAAAGCGTGCCCGAAGGATAGCTTCCCCTCCCCCGAATTGATCAACTTGTGGATGCCACCTCAGGTCACCAAATGCTGACGTTCATGGATGCCTACTCGGGCTACAACCAGATCCGGATGGCCCCCGAAGATGAAGAAAAGACCGCCTTCATAACCGACCGAGGTACTTACTGTTACCGTGTTATGCCTTTCGGTCTTAAAAATGCAGGTGCCACTTACCAAAGGCTGGTCAACAAAGTCTTCAAAGAACAAATTGGTCGGAACATGGAGGTATACGTCGACGACATGCTGATCAAGAGCAAAGAAGCATCACAGCACGTTGAGGATCTCTCGGAGAGCTTCGCGACACTCTGCAAATACCGGATGAAACTCAATCCGACTAAGTGCGCCTTCGGCGTTAACTCTGGGAAGTTCCTCGGCTTCATGGTCTCCCAGCGGGGTATCGAAGCTAACCCCCAGAAGATCCAAGCTCTCCAGCAGATGGCGCCCCCGGCGTCTATTAAAGAAGTCCAGCGCCTAACCGGGAGGATAGCGAGCGGCCCTTAACCGTTTCGTGGCTCATTCCGCCGAAAGGTGCCTCCCATTCTTCAAAACTCTTCGGTCGGCTAAGAATTTCCAGTGGACCCCCGAGTGTCAAAAATCATTCGAAGATCTCAAGAAGTACCTCGGTTCTCCCCCTCTCCTCAGCGGTCCAAATCCCGGGGAGACACTGTCCCTGTATCTAGCTGTCTCGAAAGGTATCATTTGCTCGGTGCTGGTCAGAGAAGAAAATAAGGCCCAGAAGCCGATTTATTATGTCAGCAAACTGCTCTGAGACGCGGAGACGAGTATACCCGGATCGAGAAGATGGTGTTGGCCTTGATCACCTCAGTCCGAAAGTTGCGGCCATACTTCCAAGCACATTCTGTGACGGTCCTGACTGACCAACCCATCAAGGCGGTGGTCCACCGTCCGGAGACATCAGGGAGAATGACTAAATGGCCGTCGAGCTGAGCGAGCACGACATCCGATTCCAGCCTTGCCCGGCCATCAAAGCTCAGGTGCTAGCCGACTTCCTCCTCGAATATACTATCCGGAGGACGGCTCCACCCCTGACTCCCCTGAGAAACCAAAATCTGACGCCCAGTGGCTTCTCCATGTCGATGGGTCGTCCAACGCCCATCGCCCGGTGCCGGCTTGGTCCTCACCAGCCCGGAGGGGGCGACTTTTGAATATGGCATTCGCTTCTCCTTCCCGGCCTCCAATAACGAAGCTGAATATGAAGCTCTGCTGGCCGGTCTCCGGATCGCCCGCAGCCTTAAGGTGGAGAAACTGAATGCCTTCACCGACTCTCAGCTGGTGGCAGGTCACGTGCGAGGGGAGTTTGAGGCTCGGAACCGAATATGATCTGATATCTCCAAGAGGTTCGAAGCCTACTCTCCCATTTCTCTGAATTTCAATCATTCAAATTCCTAGATCTGAAAATGCCCGTGCTGACCTACTATCTCGGCTGGCGACTGCGGAATCAATGGACGCCGAACAAAAATTCCACCTGAAGATCTTGGAGAGACCCGTATCGCGGAAAGCTGACCGAGTGATGCAAGTTGAGGTCGAACCATCATGGTTTGACCCCATTCTGAAGTACCTTAAAGAAGGGTCGCTCCCGGCCGATCGAAGGGAAGCTAGAAGGCTAAAGCTGCATGCCACCCACTATGTGCTGATTGATGACCAGCTCTACAAGCGGTCTTTCTCTATGCCATTGCTCAGATGCCTTCGTCCATCTGAAGCTGATTATGCCCTTCGAGAGGTACACGAGGGGATTTGCGGCAACCATCTAGGGAGCCAGTCCTTATGCCACAAGGTGCTGCGTCAAGGTTACTATTGGCCAACCATGCAAAAGGATGCTGACGACCTTGTCCGAGCTTGCGACCCATGCCAAAGACACTCGAGTATTCAGAGGCTCCCCTCCGCCAGCCTGGTCCCCATTTCCTCCGCTTGGCCCTTTGCCAAGTGGGGAATGGACATTCTCGGCCCATTTCCACTTGCCACGGGGCAACGGAAGTTTTTATTCGTTGCCATCGATTACTTCACCAAATGGGTCGAGGCGAAGCAGTCGCTCAAATAACTAAGGCTCGGGCCAGGGACTTTGTGTGGAGATCCATCATCTGCCGCTTCGGCCTCCCGCACACCATCATCACTGACAACGGCAAACAATTCGACAATCCGAAGTTTCGTCAGTTCTGCGAGGAGCATGGGATCCATTACCGCCTTAACTCGGTCGGGCATATACAGGCTAACGGAGCAGCCGAAGTAACCAACCGAACCTTGCTTCAAGGGATCAAAGCTCGACTCTCCAGAGCCCAAGGCAGGTGGGCAGACGAATTGCACCATGTCCTATGGGCCTACCGCACCATCCCGAGAGTACCCACAGGCGAGACCCCATTTCGAATGGCCTTCGGCACAGAGGCCGTCATCCTCGTGAGATATGACTCCCTTCTCTGCGGGTGGAAAGCTACTCGGAGGAAGCCAGTGATGAGCAGCTCCGCGCCAACCTTGACCTGGTAAGGAGATCAGAGAAAAAGCTCGGATCAGAATAGCTGCCTATCAGCAAAGAGTGGCCCGTTACCACGCCTCCAGAGTCAAAGGGAAAGCTTTCTTGTCTGGCGACCTTGTTCTCCGGAAAGCATCTATCTCCAAACCGCTGAAGCAAGGAAAGCTAGACCCAAACTGGGAAGGCCCCTACCAAGTAGCGGAGGTCGTCGGACCCGGGACCTACAAGCTGCAAGATCTAAGCGGAAGATCCATCCCTTGGACGTGGAATTCGGACAACCTCCGCAAGTATCATCAGTAGGGTACGCCTTCTTAAATTTTTGTTGGCATATTGTTTCATAATTCACGACATAAATCACCACAAATTATATCACCAAAATCGTGAAAAGAAACAGATGCTGCTTACCAATCCTCGGCACGACCGAGTTACCTGTTTAAGCAGGAAATCTCCGAACCTCGGCTGGGCCGAGCAACTAATCTCCGAACCTCGACCGGGCCGAGCAACTAATCTCCGAACCTCGGCCGGGCCGAGCAACAAGTCACCGAACCTCGGTTGGGCCAAGTAAAAAACCTCCGAACCTCGGCTGGGCCGAGTGATGGATTATAAAGCCCTGATCAAAACCGGAGTGCATAAAGCCCCAGCTAGAACCGAAGTGCATAAGCCTCGGCAAAAATTGAAGCACGCAAACCTCGACCAAACTGAAGGACTTCCGAACAGTCCCCAGAGCTTCGGCCAGTGCAAAATCGTCAGCGGGCACAGAGTCCGCGCCTTTAGCAAACCCTTAAAGGCCCCGACGGGCCCTACACGGCCACCTAAGAACCCCAGACAAAGTCGGGGAACCCCTCCTATTACTAAATCCCCGGGCTAACCGAGCAGTGTCCCCGCGCCTTACTGCCTAAGCGCCCGCCTCGTCTGCAAACGGAACTACGGGACCACGATTTACCACATAAGCCCATGGGACCGCCCAGGTCTCCCTTTGGCTCGAACAGGGACAAACGGTTTTTCCTCTCTCATGGACCATGCAGCGATCCCAGCAGAAAGCAAAAGATGGCCAAAAAAGAACATCACCCTTCATTCATTATAGAGAGAAATACAAAAGAGAAAGAAAAAGTAAAAAATGGCCTTCGCAGAGGCCTACTGCCTCCCCCCAGGAGCCGCTGAGTCCTCCATGCGCCGAGACAGCTCGACGACTCGCTGACGGAGGGATGCTATCTCCCCCTCCTGCCGGTCTATGACCCGACGAAGGGCCTCAGCTTTCCTCACAGAAACGGCGAGAAACTCCTTGACCGCCTTCTCGAGTTGCTCGTGGCTTGCAAGAGCTGACGCCAAGGCCATACCGTCGATCGTCACAGTGGAACGGCTCCCCTAGGAGCCCCCACAGCCGTTGCTAACAACACCTGACTCTTCGTTCGATTGCCCTTCCCCCTGAGAAGCCATACCCGCTCTCAGGAGATGTCGAAAGGCTAGCCGAGGGGATGACGAACGCTGACATCCCCCTCGCCCATATTTATACCCCCCTGGTGAGTATCTCGAGCAGTCGAGTCGTCAATCCCGACCCGTGAGAATCTGCCGCGTGTCGCCACTTTGGCCAACGCCCACGGGAAGCAAAGAGTCGTGCCCCCTCCCGAGGAAAATCGGTAAACATCGACGAATTACTCGGGAACCCCCCTCTTTCTCTAGAAATTGGGTTCCTTCCGATCTGTCGGGCCCTCATGGAGTAAATGTTCCCGAAACCCCATCGGATCTCCTCGAATCAGCCGCCTTTGGGAAGCGCGAGGGAATGAAAAGGCGCGTCAGCAGCTGACGCTAGCTCGCTTCCCTCGGAAACCACCAAACATAAATATCGGGCGTCCCCATGCACTGCCCATTCCGCTTTGGCGGTCCCCACCGAATCTCACAGGAACCAAACATCGGAGTCTCGGCGACGGCCGAGTCATCCCTCCGAGCAATGAGTCTCCGAACCTCGACAGGGCCGAGCCATAGATCTCCAAACCTCGGCTGAGCCGAGCAATAGATCTCCGAACCTCGGCAGGGCTGAGCAATAAGTCTCCGAGCTTCGGCCAAAGTCAAGGAATATGTTCTACTACCAAACATCTCCGAAGTTCCATCTGAATTCGGGCAGCTTTAAGCCCCGATTAGGTCGGGAAGCGCAAAATCCTCGCCCAAGAACGAGCAATACCTCCAGAACTTGTCCCGCGCCAAGTAAAACATATCTGAAAGCTCGGACAAGCCAAGCAGCTTCTTAAACACCAAAACGAGGTTAGCACCTCACGGTGCTTCAGTAGAGGTAAAGGACCTCCCCTTGCCCAAAAGAGACATACGAGCTCTCTTCGAAGAAACACCTGTTTCAAAATCATGCTTACCGCGTAAGTCCGCACGACCGCCCAGGTCTCCCCTCAAACAGGGACAGACAGTCTCCCCTACTAGAACCGAGCCTCGATTCAGGCAAAAAACAAAAACAGCGAAGTATGTTACGACACGGGAGCAACAACTCTCGGCACAAAAGAAATAAAAACTAGGAGAAAGAACAAAACTTTCTTTATTTCATTGCTATCGAAACAAATTACAACCGCCTGAGAGGCGTTACAAGGCATTGAAATGCATGAAATAAAAATGAGTACATAGCTAGGGCAAACTGCTCCAAAACAGCTTCGGGTGACTATGATGCTTCGGCATCCGGTCCAACAAATCAGGCAAGCCACGAACCAATCAGTCGCGCTGATAATGAGCAAACGACTCATCCCGACCGTTGCAACCAGCTTCGGTTAATAATGATATCACAGCGTCCAACCCGAGATATCAGAGGAATCAGAAAGGGTGGACGGGATTTTGCCCCAAACCACCCAACCGAAGGGCCCTCCGACGAGTAGGAAGAAAGCTCGCGGACCCTGATGCCGGGACACTCCCCCAAATCTAGTGTACCGCTAGCCATTGCCCAAGTCAAAAGGCAATGTACTAGCGGGCGACACACCATCACCCCCTCCTTTCGTGGCAAAAGATTCCCCGGACGGACGAGCCCAGGAATCCGGACCAGGGAGAGAAGGAGAAGTTCACGAAAGTCATGGGGAGCACGCGTACACTTCCTACCCTACGTCCCCAAAGGTGAATCGCAAAGGTCACACAGGAAGCGTATATGTGCGCTCTCCATGTGATCTCTGCGAACCTCCTATGCGCTCTCCATACGATCTCCGGAGCTCCTTTCTTGAGGGCAAGCCACCCCCCGGCGGCTCCTTCATCACCCCAACTATCCGGAGGACGACGACGACTTACCGGAGGAAAGCTCGATCCTTCCGCTCTAAGCCCCAGAGAGACAGGCATTGTGTGTACCTTCATAATTTACAGAAAAGAAAACTTTGGGATGGCTCAACACAGCCCTCTTCCCTTTTTATAGGCGGAGACGACCGGGAACAGCTATCAGAACAGAAAGCCCGAGTCAAAACGCCTAACCCACGCCACACGTGGCCTCCTGAAATGAAAACAGCGCCCCACGTTGCGCGCCAGCACGTCGCTCGAGCCATGACGCATGCCAAAAGATTGTCTCTGATCCCGGATCACGAGCTTTAAATACGAAAAATCGTCCGCCGATCTTGTACTGGCGGACCTGGGAGATCGCCCCGCGAAAATAGCATCCTCCGATGGCAAATAAGCACTTACACCACACGCCAAAGCGACCTACGTTGGAAAAGATCGACACAGCAAAGGTCCTCGGAAAAAGTGCCGATCTTTTGTGGCTGCAGAGCGTACCACCTACGATTTTGATGAAACGAAAATCAACCTGCCTTGGAAAAGATAAAGCACTGACAGGGTAATAAATAGATGCGAAGGCCAAAGCTCTCTTTACAAAAAGAATAAATGGGGTGACAGCGATGATTCAACAAACTCCCCTCTTTTCATTGAAGGCACGATCACGTTTGGCCACTGATAAGGCGGACTACCCCGGTCCTAGCCAGGGTGCTTCTGTGGTTTCTGGTCCCATCTAGCCGAGCTACTTCATCCCTCGGCCCTAGCCGAGCTATTTCGTCCCCCGCCCTAGCCGAGGCATTTCATCCCTCGGCCCTAGCCGAGCCATTTCGTCCCTCGAACCTAGCCGAGCAATTTCGTCCCTCGGCCCTAGCCGAGCCACTCCATTCTTCCCCTAGCCAAACCATTGTGTCATT
>UESW01003719.1:0-44673 GCA_900491605.1 Calamus simplicifolius | reverse complement strand
TTGGGATCAATCCCAGCATCTCCTGCGGCCACATCAGCAGGGGCATTGCTTGGCTCTCCCTTCTCGAAGGTGCCATGGAGGGTGCGTCGGTAGTCGCATCGGCTCCCAGGATAGCTTCGAGGTCGACATCCGATATTTCTCCATACTCATCCTCCTCGGCCCCTGGGGTGTATGCTTCATAATGTTGACTACCAAGCATGACAGATCCAGGTCGGGGTAAGCCTGGGCAACCTTAGCCCGCCTCGTCTTCCCCTAGCTGAAAGGCGTCGGCGCAGGCCGCCCTTCGTCGGTAAATTCGGTGGATTTCTTGTATTCCTCCACCGCCGAGGAGGCCCGCGCGTTTGCCTCGGCTAACTGCTTCTCCAGTTCGGAAATCCTTCGGTGCCTCGAGGCCGCCTCCTCTCCGAACGCCACTAACCATCCCTGGAATTCCTGCCTCATCTTGTGCGTCTGTAGGCGGAAAGGCCGAGTAAAGCAAAATCGAAAGGTCAAAACAAATGGGTCCGATAGAGCCATACCTGCTCCTCCCGCCGTGCTAGCTCACCCTCAGCACGTGGACCCTGTTGAGAGCCCTGGACTTAGCCGATTGACTCTGTCGAAGGCTCTCCTTTAGTTCGTCACCCGGGCCTGGGTATCTCCGATTTCCTGACGAGCAAAGTTGACCTCATCAGATAGTCGGGCGGCTCGCTCATCCGACCACTTTAGCCGATCCTGTGTATCGGCAAGCTCCTTGCTTAGGCGGGTGAGGTGGTCCTGCTGCCGCCGGCATTTGCGCTCTTCCTTCTCGAACTTTTTGCTCCAGCTGGCCTTATCTTCAGTGTGGCTGGCCTTCAGCTGGTCCCACCTCTTATCAAAGAATAGTTGCATGGACTTAACCTTGCCTTCATGCTTCGCCTGGCCTGAGAAAGCTCCAGACTAGCCTTCTCGGATTGCTCGCGGAAGCCTTGGAGCTCGCCAATTTGTACGGTGAGTTGAGAGGCCCTTTCCTCTTGACCGCGAGAGTCCTGTTGGTCTCCCCAAGCTCCCGCTGGAGCTACCAACCTGTGCAGCGAGTCGAGGGGCTCTCTCCCTCTCAACTGCAAGAATTCTGCGAGCCTCCCCAAGCTCCCTTTGAAGGGCCACCAGGGCTCGAGAGAGTTTGTCAGTCGAATCCGCCCTCTCCTTGAAGTGATCGGCCTCGTAGCGGGCCCGAGCCCAAGCTCCGACTGCCAAATGCAAGCGCCATTTCAGCGCCCTCATGATCAAGGCACTCTGTGAAGAAAAGGATGACACGCATAAAAGATAGTCGAACTAACTGACCAGATACCCAACTTCGGTGCGACAACTTACCCGAGACGTAGTCTGTCACGATCCTTGTAAGGGCAAGGTCGTCGATCTCGGAGAGAAGGAAAGCCTCATTTGGCACCCCAGCACGCGGAAGGCCATCTCGACAAGGTCTTCCGATGACCCCCTCCTACTGAAGAACCCTCCTCTCCTTGGAATGCGGACTGCATTAGAGCGGAGAACCTGGCGCTCACTTCCGGGTCGCGTGAGTGGAAGTCTGCTCCCAGGGAGCCATCCAGAACTCCCGCAACCCATGAGCTTCTCGATAATCCAGCTTCCGCCGCCAGGGCCCTCGCTTGAGAAGCCTCGGACGTTTCGGCTCCAACAAGAGAGCCCCAGCCGAAACACCTCCTCGCTCGCCGGCTCCTCTCCTTCTCCTCCTTCTTCTTCTTCTTCTCCTTCTCCTTCTGCTCCGTCTCCTCAGAGATCCCCTGTCCATGGCAGGCCCTTCAGGAACTTCTGCTCCCCCCGGAGCCCCCTGTTCCTCGGCGAAAGGCCCCTCACCAGAAAGACCCCCGCGGACTTCGGTCGTTGGTTCGGCAGGTTGGCCATTTCCTCGTCGCCCGCTGGCTCTCCTACCGACGACCTAGGCCGAACCTCAGCAGCCGCAACCTCTTCTCCTACCTCGATGGAAGCGGGGGTCACCCCACCTCCTCCTGTGACCTCGCCGAGCCACTGCCTCCAATGAGGGAGACCGAGCCGCCTCGTCTACGGGAGCCCCCAGGCCAACCGGCATTTTCCCCTTCGCCGTCATCGGACAAAACGACGACGGGGGGGGGAGGAAACCTCAGCAGCCTCCTCCGAAACCCCCAGCTTCCCGGTCTTCACCCCTGGACAGACCCTCCTCCGGCGCCAAAAGATCGCGCTCTGCCGGGGCTTCAGTAGTTTCCCGGCGACGAAGAGCGCCGGCTTCACGTCTCTCCGATCCCCCTAGAGCGGGAGCCGAGGGGCGAAACCTCTTCTCGGACCGATGCTTGCTACCGGAGCTAGATCTCCTGCGGCGCTTGCCCAGCTCCTCCCTCATCTGGTCGCGAGCGCCGACCTTTCGGCTGTAGGAGCAATACGATTCGCCTGTTAGTTCACACAGAAATCAAAGATGAAGCCACATTAAATTATCAACTACGGGTATACTCACCGCGAGGATAGGGCTCAATCGGCCGCAAAGAGGGCATCCTCCGATAAGAGAACGCTGGCTGGGAGCGCCTGACTGCTGCGCAGCACAACCAAATCCCTCTTCTCTGAATCAGTTAATTCCGGGTGCGCTTCCGGATCCTTCACGTACTGCCCCCATACCCGAGGAAAATCCAAACCAATGTTCCCCCCGACTACGAAGAACCATGACTTCCACTCCTTTATCGACGATGGGTTGTCCGATATCATCTTGAAGGATCTCTGGGGACCGATGTAAGGCCATTCTGAGGCCCTCCCGGAGACCAGATTGAAGCACACCCTGAATAGTGAAAGGGTCGCAGTCACCCCGAGGCGCTTGCACAATGAGATGAACCCGATGAGGTTGCGCCAACTGTTGGGGGCCACCATGGTGAAACATATGTTGTAGAACTTCATCACCTCCTGCACCAACGGATGAGGGGGAACTGGAGGCCTGCCCTTAAGCTTTCCTCATAGCAGAACTCCATCTCTAACCCCGATGTCACTCTGTCCTTAGCCATCGGGACCAACAAGACGACGTCCTGGGGGATCTTGTACAAATGGCGCATCCGTTCCAGGTCCGCCAGGGTCACCTCCGAAGCCTGGTCGCTTGGGCTCACCATGTCTTCAATCGCAAGAGATGCTAAGCAGAATCGCAGCGAGAGCAAAAGACGAAATCCTTCAGAGAAGAACGAAAGGGGCACTATAAATAAAGATAGCGCCGCCGCGACTCCATTTTTCCAATCGAAACCTCAGGTGAGGATGAGGCGTCCAGAACTGCTGCTACGGGTGCCATGAAAGCGGGATTTCCCATGTGGCACTTCCCCAGCCGTTACCTTCGCCCCTAAGGAGTGACGGATCCACCTTGGAAAGGCAAGATGGCCCACGATATTAATTAGGGCATCATTGCGTAGGCAATCAAATACGCATCCCCAAATGCAGATCACGCCACCTAAGCCTATACTCCCTACGCCCGAACCTACGCTTCGAACTAGGGAGTGGGGCATGTGTTGGGGGGTAGAATCATCATTGCACTGATAATCGTGCAAGAGGGCTGAGACCGACCCCGTCCTCCGCCCGCTACGATATGCCCCCGAGGAATAAGCTAAACTAATATGGTCCGTCAGGCCATGCGCCCCCCGAGCCTCCCATGGTTCGACCTCTCTCTTCATAGCTCGGTTTTTCTTTCATAGCTTGGTTTCCCGAGCCTCCCATGGTTCGGCTTCCCCGAGCCTCCCATAGCTCAGTTTCCCCGAGCCTCCCATGGTTCGGCTTCCTCCGGGCTTCCATAGCTCGGCTTCCCCGAGCTTCCCGTAGCTCGGCTCCTCCGGGCTTCCATAGCTCGGCTTCCCCGAGCCTCCATAGCTCTTCCCCGAGCCTCCCATGGTTCCTCCGGGCTTCCATAGCTCGGCTTCCCCGAGCCTCCCATGGTTCGGCTTCCTCCAGGCTTCATAGCTCGGCTTCCCGAGCCTCCCATGGTTCGGCTTCCTCGGGCTTCATAGCTCGACTTCCCCGAGCCTCCCATGGTTCGGCTTCCTCCGGGCTTCCATAGCTCGCTTCCCCGAGCCTCCCATGGTTCGGCTTTCTTCGGGCTTCCATAGCTCAGCTCCCCCCGAGCTTCCATAGCTCGGCTCCCTCCGGGCTTCCACAACTCGGCTTCCCTGAGCCTCGCATGGCTCATTTTTCCGAACTACCTATAGCTCGACCTCACTGAGCGATCCATGATCCGATACTCATCCGCGGAACCTGACGCGGGAGAGCCTAGACCTATCGTAACAGCATCCCAGGCAAAGAATTATATTGAAGAGTGGTCTATAACCTAATACAGCTACCTGGGACCTACGCATCTACCAGATCTCAGGCCAACAAGGAGCTCTCCTAGCCGTCGATCCCTTAACAAACAAGATACGGACAACGGCCTGATTCGATTCATCTCCGTATTCTAACAACCTTAAACCTTCCAGAAGGCGCTCAAGATCCAGGTGACAGCCTATAAATACACACTCCAGATTCTCTCAGTATGCGCTCACGGCCCCCGGCTCACTCTCACACTCTCACTCTCCCCACTGCTCGTCGGCGCCCCTAGAGCTCCCGATCGGCCACCCCTGGAGAGACTCCCGGAGAGATTCACCTCCCATTTTCTATTGATCACCGATCCCCTGCTGACTTGAGCGTCGGAGGGTCTTTCGCGGAGGCCACCCCTAACGCCTCTCGCGCGAGGACTTCTATGCAGGTCCATTCAGAGGAAGCCCAGACCAGGAGATCGACCGCCCGAGTCAAAGGACAGATCCCGACGCAACAGCAGCAATGAATGATATGCTTAGAACTAAGCACGAGGCCTTTGAAACTGCAAGAGAGATTATGGAATCTCTACAGTAGATGTTTGGATGCCTATCTGATCAGGCTCGCTACGAACCTGTAAAAGCCATTATGAATGAAAAAAATGGAGAATGGTTCTTCTGTTCATGAGCACATCCTCAAAATGGTCAATCATTTTAATGAGGCTGAGATCAATGGAGCTAAAATTGATGAAAAGACTCAGGTTGGCATGATCCTGGAGACACTATCTCTCGCTTTTCTCCAATTCAGACTATTACATTATAAATCATAAAAAGTGTAATCTGACTGAACTCCTAAATGAGCTGCAAATATATGAGACTCTTATAATGATAAGAGTGGTAAGGCAATTGTTGCTGAAGCCAACACAGCTGAGGAAAAGCCTTCTTCAAAGAAAAAGAAGAATAATAATGTGGGAAAGAAAAAAGATAACAAGAAGAAGGTCCAGAAGAAGAAAGGCAAGGTTGCTCAGCCTAAACCTAAAGGAAAGTGTTTCCAATGTCATCAAGATGGCCATTGGAAAAGGAACTGTAAAAAGTACCTTGATGAGCTGAAACAGAAAAAGAAACAAGGTAAATTAGATTTACTAGTCATGGAAACATGCTTAGTTGAGAATGATTTTTCAAGCTGGATTATTGATTCAGGAGCATCTAACCATGTCTGTGTTTGTTTGCAGATGCTTGAGTTTGCCCGGGATCTTCAAGTGGGAGATTTCACGATGAGAGTAGGCAGTGGGAAAAAGGTGTCAGCGACAGCAGTAGGGATAGTTCGACTATCATTTGCTAATAATAAATATTTTTTTGAACAATGTTTATTATATTTCAGATTTCAAACGGAATTTGATTTTGGTGTCAAAGTTGCATGAACAATTTATTTCTGTTTCTTTTAGTATTGACTCTATTTCAATTTATAAGAATGGAATAAATATTTATTCTGGGTATGTTGAAAATGGTTTATATTTTGTTAAACCAAATTCCAACAACTTGCTTCAAACCGAAATGTTTACGGTCACTGAACCAACTCCTAAAAGAAGAAAAGTTGCAAATAATGACAATGACACATATTTATGGCATTTGAGGCTTGGTCATATTAATATAAACAGAATAGAAAGACTAGTGAAGGATGGTCCTTTAAGAGAGCTAAGAGTTGGCACTCTACCAGTTTGTGAATCCTGTCTAGAAGGCAAAATGACCAAAAGACCTTTTTTAGCAAAAGGTGAAAGAGCAAAAACACCTTTAGAGATCATATATACTGATGTATGTGGGCCTTTGAATGTCAAAGCTAAAGGGGGCTATGAATATTTCATCACATTCATTGATGATTATTCTAGATATGGATTGCATATCTAATGCAAAGAAAATCTGAGGCCTTTGAAAAGTTCAAAGAATTCCATGCTGAAGTAGAAAAATAACTCAGTAAATCAATCAAAACTCTTCAATCTGATCGAGAGGAGAGTACTTGGATTATGAATTTCAGGACCACTTGATTGAGAATGGAATATTATCACAGCTCATGGCACCTGCGACACCACAGCAAAATGGTGTAGCTGAAAGAAGGAATCGCACTTTGCTTGATATGATAAGATCAATGTTAAGCTATTCTTCTTTGCCTACCTCATTTTGGGGATATGCATTACAAACAGCTGTATACATTCTAAACTTAGTTCCATCTAAGTCAATCCCTAAGACTCCCTTAGAGTTATGGAACGGTCGCAAACCTAATTTGAGACACATCCGCATATGGGGATGTCCAGCCCATGTGCTGAAGGGAAAGACTGAAAAATTGGAACTCGTTCAGAAGTATGCATGTTTATTGGATACCCTAAGGGAACGAGAGAGGTCTATTTTATAGTGCTAAAGATAACAAAGTATTTGTGTCGATAAATCCTACGTTTCTTGAGTACAATTATATGATCGAATTCAAACCTAGAAGTAAAGTAGTTCTGGAAGAGTTGCTAGCTGATGAGATCAGCTCCACACCAACAAAAGTTGTTGAACGATAAAAAATTGAGACCACTACTCAAGATCAAATACCACCACCACCACCACGACGTAGTGGGAGGAAAATAAGATTACCCATCCTCTATGATCAGGATGGAGAAGCACAAGTTGCAGTCATTGATGGCAGTGATGATGATCCATTAACATACAAGATGGCAATGGAGGATGTTGATCAAGAGAGATGGTAGGAAGCCATGAAACTGAAATGTAATCAATGTATTATAATTCAGTCTGGAAGCTTGTAGATCTACCAGAAGGCGTAAAGTCTATTGGATGCAAATGGATCTATAAGAGAAAAAGAAGAGCCAATGGAAAAGTAGAGACTTTCAAAGCTAGATTGGTGGCAAAGGGTTTTACCCAAAAGGAATGAGTAGATTATGAAGATACTTTTTCGCCAGTAGCCATGCTAAATCCATTCGGATTCTCTTGTCCATTGCTGCTTATTATGATTATGAGATATGGCAAATGGATGTCAAGACGGCATTTTTGAACAGCCATCTTGAAGAGACTATTCATATGGTCCAACCAGAGGGTTTTGTGGTTAAAGGCCAAGAGCAGAAAGTCTGCAAATTGCAAATGTCCATTTATGGGCTTAAGCAAGCTTCTAGATCTTGGAACATCATATTTAATGAAGCCATAAATCTTATGGTTTTGAACAAAATTTAGGTGAACCTTGTGTCTATAAGCAAAGGAAGGAAATAAAGTGGTCTTCTTAGTTCTTTATGTGGATGACATTTTACTCATTGGGAATGATGTAGGATCTCTGTCCAAAATAAAGAACTGGCTAGCTAGCCAATTCCAAATGAAGGATTTGGGAGAAGCAAGCTACATTCTTGGCATCCAAATTATACGGGATCGCAAGAATAGGCTTTTGGCGTTGTCTCAGGCATCGTATATTGACAAGGTGCTTGTCAGATTTGCGATGCAAAACTCTAAGAAAGGTAATTTACCTACTCGACATGGAATTCATCTTTCTAAAGAGCAGTGTCCTAAGACACCGCAAGAGGAGAAAGATATGAGATGGATTTCCTATGCTTCGACAGTTTGTAGTTTGATGTATGCAATGTTGTGTACAAGACCCGACATATGCTTTGCAGTGGGAGTGGTTAGCCGATACCAGTCAAACCTAGGATTGGATCACTGGGTTGTAGTCAAGCATATTCTTAAATATCTGAGAAGAACGAGAAACTATATGCTGGTATATTTCGGTAGGGATTTGATTCCTGTTGGATATACATATTCTGATTTTCAATCAAATAGAGACTCTCGAAAGTCTACCTCTGGAGCGGTGTTCACTTTGGGAGGAGGAGCCATTATATGGAAAAGTGTCAAGCAAACTTGCATTGCTGACTCAACCATGGAGGCTGAATATGTAGCAGCTTGTGAAGCAGCTAAGGAGGCAGTCTGGCTTCGGAAATCTTGAAAGATCTAGAAGTTGTTCCAGATATGCATGAACCAGTTAGACTCTATTGTGATAAAGTGGAGCGTAGCCAATGCTAAGGAACCCAGAAACCACTGTAAAGGAAAGCATATAGAGAGAAAATTTCACCTTGTGAGAGAGATTGTCCGTAGAGGAGACGTTTCAGTTGAGAAGATCGCATCTGCGAACAATATAGCTGATCTGTTTACTAAGACATTACCGGCTCAGGGTTTTGAGCTACGTCTTGAAGGGATGGGACTTAGAGACATGTCTCATTTGCTTTAGGGCAAGTGGGAGATTGATGGGATATGTGCCCATAACAAATGACATTTATTATTTTGCTAAATAATTTAAGAAATTTTTTAATATTATACTTGCATGCATGTTTTGATGCTTTATAAATATCAAAAATCCTTGGATTATTTAAATATGACTTTAAATATTGTATATAAATGTTATATACAGAGGATAATATTTAAAGTAAAATAATCTAAATTTGTCCGTAATTATAAATTAAAGTTGCAATCGAGATCTTTAATTTAAAATTACTAGCGCGGTTCATTACATTCTAAATGAAACAATCTTATCCGGATTGTTGATAATGAGATTATCGGTATGAAAGCGCTTTATATAATTTGATTATATAGGACTAAAAACGATTAATTATGAATCTCTAATAAATTTTGTTGTTAAAATAGAGTATTCAAAATTAATCAATGATGGTCATATATGAATCGATCTTAATTATGAGTAATTAATAGACTCCTATTTATTGTATTATATTTTTTGACATACACATAAACATAGTGTATATTGGAAATATAATAACATAAGTAGCGGGAATATTAATATACAAGATGAAATCCATTCCTTCATAAAGAAGTCAGAAGTGTTGATTCGGGACTTGAATAATAAGAGCGCTCAATTTATGATTGGATCATAAATATATTATTCATTATAGAATCAATGGTACTTATAGATAAAGATGTGATTAAAGAGGTTAACGGAAAATGCCTAGCTTTAATCATGAACCGTTATGGAGGATTGATTTATATGTAGTGACTATATCAAATCCTTTTGAATATAATTAATTTTATAATTTTAAGAGTGCAGTTCCAAATTTTTAGTGAGTAATTTGGAATTAATAATTTTGATATTTTAATTAAGGTGTTAATTGAATATCAAAATTATTGGAGCTTAAAATTATAATGTCCATAGTTCCTTGGACGGTTCCATTAAATTATGTGAACTTTATGATATGTTGGGTTGAGTTATTAATTTGGAATTGAGAATTCTAAATTAATTTTCATATAGAAATTAATTGGATTAATTTCTATTATACGGTGTGCTAGGGAACACATCGTAGGCATATTCCATGAGAAGAGTCTATGTCGAAATTATTTAGTTATTGGAAAATATATATGGAATCTAAGAGAGCCTTTCTATCTCCGTAACATCCCATGATAAATATATCAAAACTAACCAACAATTGGTTGGACAAGAGTTAGAAGTGATCTTTAAATTTTAATTAATTAATTAATTAATTAAAAAGGTTAGTAGTTATTATTCTCTCAGAATATAAGATTCACAAGAGAAAAATAATAGAGAAGAATATCGGATGACAATGACCAACCACGGAGAGTTCTTTCCTTCAACTTCACTTTATCTCATGAGTTGAGAATGAATAAAACTCAGTTGTGTGATCTCAACCCAAATCAAAAGGAACGCCTACTCGTTCGCGTTCATCATAATTTGGAGAATGTTTGGAAAGATCCATGGTAATCAAAGGATTTGGTGATTCCAAGGTAGTATTGGCGGAGAACAAAAGGTCAATTTCTTAATCTCCTTATTCTTCTTGTTATTAAATTAATACGGGTATAGATTGTGCTAACTCAAATTTTTTAAGATATATAATTTGATCCTTATCTTGTTTCCACTAAGATATATGATTTGATCCTTATCTCGCTTCCGCAAATATCTCAAAGTCGTATTGAGATTACCGTCAGAAAGGGGCAGCACCGCCGCCCACGGAAGGTTCCCAAAGGAAGCAGACATGTAACATCGCAGCCACCCACATCACCCAGGGCTCCAATGAAATGAATGGCAAAGATTACAATATATCAATATATAAAATTATCATTATGTAATATTAAATAAACTATAATAATTACTTAATAAAATTAATATTTTAAAATATTAATATTTAGCGATGCATATTTAATGCATCGCTATTTAGCGACGCAATTCTGCCTTGCTAAATTTCTGCCAAGACGGGGTTAAGATGGTAAATTAGCGATGCAAAACTGATTAGCGACGCAATATATGCGTCGCTAATCCTCATACATAAAACCCCCCCTTTCTTCTTCCTTCTGATTTCCCCCCCCCCCCCCCCCCCCTAACCGGCCAATCTCCCTCCCTCTTTCTCCTCCTCCCTCTCCCCACCTCTGGCGACGCTCGGTACCCGACCAACTCGGCAGCGAGCCATTTTTCCGGGTAAACCGCCACCCCCTTCCCCCCCTCCCCCCATCTCCCTGCCGCCCTTCCCGCCCGTTGCCGGCCACGGCGCGCCCGGCCGTGTGGTGGCCAGCCGTGGCCTAGCCACGTGGCCAGGCCACGGTAAGCCAAAAAAAAATTATGTTTCCCCTGTCCCCCCCCTCCCCCTCCCATCGCCGGCCACGGCTGGTGGCCGGCATGGCCACGGTAAGGCCAAAAAAAAAAAATTGTTTCTCCTGGTGGCCGGCCATGGTACGGGCAAAAAAAAAATTGTATCTCCCCCCCACCCTCCCCCTCCCTTCGCCGACCACGGCCATGGCCAGCCATGGCCTGGCCACGGTAAGGCCAAAAAAAAATAAATTTTTTTGTTTCTCCGAGTGGCCGGCCACGGTACGGGTAAAAAAAAATCTATTTCCCCCCTCTCCCCCCCCCCCCGCCCTCCTGTCGCCGGCCACGGCCACGCCCGGCCGTGGCCGGCTAGTGTCCGGCCATGGCCTGGCCACGGTGGCCAGGCCATGGTAAGGCCAAAAAAAATATTTACATAATATATATTATGTAATAATAGTAATAAATCATATTATATATATATTAACATATTTTAGTTTATATATTATAATATAATAATACAATATGGTATTCTAATAAATAATGATTGCAAAATAATATCATTGTAATATTTGCTAAATAGTGATTCTGATAGTAATTTAATTAAATAAATTGCTAGATGATTAATTAGTTCTTTTTATGTAATTATGGTTGAATTTCTTAGCATATTAAACTATGCATGATAGTTTACTGGTGAACATCTTACATATATTGTTGCATCTTAATTTTTTTATGAAATGGTTGTGACTGAGACTTTGATTTAAGTTACAAGAACATGATATATTGGGATATTTTATTTGGTAATGAGATTATGTATGGCTTTAATAAATGTGCCACAGTTGATGTGTTATGAAAATTCTCTGTCCAGCCTGTCCAATATTGAAACCATAGTATTATTAGATAATACTATGCATAAATATTGGATTAAGGTTAATATCTTTTACATAATATCAGTTTTAGAAGTTAGTGACTGTAGACCACAATCAAAATATGTATAATAGTCAAGAAAACTTTTTCACAAGCATAAGTTCGATTGTTTTTCTCAAGAATATTATTTCTCGCAGCACTGAAACCTTTAGACCCGTTCTTTAGTATTTTCAGTATGTCAGGCCGAGATAGATCTTCCGCCGATGGACAGAGCAAGCAGGGATGTGGCCCTGTCGCATCATATCACTTCATGAGCATTGGAGATGGAGAGTTTAGATCTACAGCCTTCGAGTCTCATAGCCGATCGGCACAGACATCTGAGAGTTCTTCCCACGTCGGCTGCACCATACTTCGACTGAATGTTGATGGATAGTAAGTATATAATAATTGTAAATATATGTTTATGTGTTAAAGTAATTACTTATAAATATATATTTTTTTGCAGCTTTATTAAGCAGCATTCTTTATCGAGCCGGATCAACTTCATATTCCAGATCCATGCTGATCCCACTGGCTACGATTGGCATCATGTATCTACGCCATGAGAGAGTTTTATTTTTCAGAGTTTCAGGTAAACTTATTAAATACAAGTTATCACTGATATAAAATTACTTAATCTTAATATATTCTTAAACTAACTATTTATTTAAATGCAGAAAAAGTTTACGTGGGACCCTACCATCCATGATGCCGTTAGGGCAGCATGGAATGCTCTTGCGGCACGTTGATACTCCGACATGCTTCATCGTTGGAGGAGATCAGGTGATCATCCTGTGCATGTGCCGAAGGTATTTGGTACGACTGGCAGTAGGTGTGGCTGTCTAAGGCCTGGCAAAGGAGGTTCGCATCAGCCACCATGAACCGTCGATCCGAGAAGGCCGGTCGTGGCACGGGTCTCTCCTGCCACACTGCGGTATCCATTTCTATTCAGGAGCACAGACGCCGTATGGTAAGAAAACATAAATAATTTAATTACTAATTTAGTATTTGCAAATACTTACATTTATATCATTTCTTTTGCTTTTGTAGTCTGAGAAGGAGGGCAGAGATCCTGGTGAGTTCAACCTATTCAGGGCGCACACACCAGGAAGGATGTGATAGAGATATAGACTAAAAGATATGTTTATGTTATTTTATATTTTAATAAGAATTCATTTTGAGCAATGTATGCCATTTACTATATATGTGCATGTGTCTAGTATTTAAAGAGTATTTGATCTAGTGTGTAGAGTACGGCTTACACACAGAAGACTATATCATCGGTTCTTTTGGAATACAAGTTTATTGTTCACAGTTTTAGATGGAATTGGACACACCATCAGTAGAACTGTAGCACAAATTTTTAGTAGGTCTGTCTTGACTACGGGGAATGGTTTATTCTAACTATTTGTGCTAGTACACTTTGTGTGTATTGAACAGGACCCAGTTGAGTTAATTATTTTATACTGACTTTATAAAATAAATTAAACCTCATGAATATATGATTACTTATGCTCTTAATCCGAATTCTATTTATAGATACGTGTATGTAGTGATTATTGCTTTGATTACACATAGAGTGAGATTCTATATGAGTCAATAAACTCAGTGGGTTGGGCAATAACATATATATATGGTGAATATTAATAGTTGAAGGAAACCACATCCTGATAAATTGGATTGATGATATCCCCTTGAGGAAGCTTATAAGTTTTGATTGTATCAAATCTTGCAAGTGGATTTTGAATTTGATACATCAAATAAGTTAAGTGGATAGGTCTCAAGGATAATAAAAGCCAATTAAATTATATTGTCAGTAATTAAATTTAATTGATGGATATCTGTAATCTTAACATGGGAGATAATAAGTATTTAATATTAAAGGCTCGAAAATATAAATTGAATATGATTAGGAGTACAATTATAATTCTTTAGTGGAATGAATTGTAATTTACGTAATTAAATCCTAACCCGGGGTAGGATTGGGAGATTTAATTATGTGGGAAGTCCTTTTCATATTTGCCTATTGGTCCCTATTGTAGCCCATAAATACCCTCTCAGTTGGTTGCTAGGGTGAACATTTTTTTTGAGAAAGAAAAACAAGAAACCCTAGGATGGCCAAGAGATCCCACCATCTTGTGAGAGAAAGAAGGTATTTTCGGGAATACGGCGGAAGGCTAAAGGTGGAGGTCGAGCAATCGAATCAAAGTGATAGAAAGTTCATATCTGAAGGTATGATCTTGTACTCATAGATTAGAATGGTAAAAGTTTTTTTTGTATTACTTATATACGCTATAGCCGTGATCTTGGGGGTATTCCGCGTTTCCCAACAATGGTACCTGGGTCGATGCATGATCACAGAAGGTTGCGGTAAGAAATTAGACTTATGTTGTAACTGTTTAATTTCTAAACCTTTATTCAGGTTCGTATAATGATTCATTTATCGTTGATTCTATAATTAAAGGCACGAGTCGAGGAGCTTCAATCCCAGGCATCGCAGGTCGACTCCACTGATGGGGGGTCGCTCGTCGAACTCTCACCAGAGGAGAGTCGACGTGTATTTTTGAAAGCTGTTGGTGCCTAGCTGCGAGACCGTAGGGTCTACAGTCTGGGCGCTAAAGCTTCTAGATATTTTTTCAACTCCACTTCGTACTATTTTGGCGATATTCCTCCTGATCATTTAGAGAATTTTCGAAGATCTATTACAGAGGAGGTTGGCAGGAGGTTCGGCAAGAGGTTCGGCAGGAGCTTGCAGACATGAGAGAGCAGATGCGTCAGATGCAAGATTTAGTTCGCCAATGTCGCAGGGTTCATTCCAGCCTCCGCAGCCTTCCCGTGATCGTGACAGTATGGATTCTTGATGTATTTTTTTCTGTTTTATGTATTCAAATTTTTATTATTAATATAATAAAATTTTATAAATTATTGAAAATTTCGTGATGAATGTTTTGATCAATATTTTTGGATATTTAGCGAATGCAATGAAATTGTATTAAGAGTTTTAATAATATTTTAATTTTTAAAAAAAATCTCATTGCAATTTTTTTAAAAAAATTTAAATTCATAATTTTGTGACTCATTCATTGTGTCACAATATTGCAACGCATTTTAATGTGTCGCAATATTGCGACTCATTTTAATGCATCACAAATGCGTCGCAAAATTGCGACTCAAATTGCGTTGCAATTTTGCGACACATTGCGTCGCAATATTGATGTAATTTGGAGTTGCTAATGCGTCGCTAAATTGCGACGACTTATGTTTTGTCGCAAAATAGTAACGCATTTCATTGCGTCGCTAGGCATCGCTATTTAGCGACGAAACTGCGATGGATAGCATTTTGCAATGAAATTTATAACGACGATCAAAATGCAAATGCATCGCTAAATCAATTTAACGACGCATTTTGGCGTTGCTAAAATGGATTTTTCTTGTAGTGTACAGTTACTTTAGCAAATGGGTCTACATCTCATATTTTAGGATCCAGCATAATTATTCCAACACCCTTAATTCCTTTGAAATCTATTTTAAGTCTACCTAACTTATCTTTTAATTTAGTCTCCATCAGTAAACTTACTCATTCTCTTAATTGTTGCATCACATTCTATCCTGATTTTTGTCTATTTCAGAATCTTATGATGAAGAGGATTATTGGTAAAGAACATGAGTCTGGAGACCTTTACATTCTTGATACACAAGTACCAAAGTTTATTGCTTGTTTTGGAGTTGTAACTCCTTTTGAAGCACATTATGGTTGGGTCATTCTTCATTGCCTATATTAAAGAAATTTTATCCTCTATCTTTTAGTCTATCTTCATTAAATTGTGAGTCTTGTCAATTTGCCAAACATCATCGTTTAAGTTCTAGTTTCATAGTCAATAAAAGAGCTAGTGCTCCTTTTAAGTTAGTTCACTCCGATGTTTGGGGTCCTTGTCTTGTTGAGTCTAAAACTAGGTTTAAATATTTTGTTATCTTTATTAATGATTATTCTTGAATCACATGTTTATTTTTAATAAAAAATATTCATAATTGTTCTCTCATTTTATTACTTTTTTGCTGAAATCAAAACTTAATTTAATGTGCCTCTACAAATTTTGAGAAGTGATAATGCTAAGGAATATTTATCAGAAGACTTTTAAAATTATATGATTCAATATGGCATTATTCATCAAACTTCTTGTGTAGAATAGAGTCATTGTACAAAAAAATAGACATTTTCTTGAAATTGCCAGAGCTTTGTTATTTCAAATCAAGTCCTAAACAATTTTGGACGATGCAGTTTCTATAGCCCATTTTCTGATTAATCGTATGCCTTCCTTTGTTCTTTCTGGTGAGACTCCCTTTAATGCCTTCTTTCCTAATAAGTCATTATTTCTATTCAACCTAAAATATTCGATTGTACTTGTTTTGTTCAGAATGTTTGATCTCAGGTTACGAAACTTGATCCTAAATCTCTAAAATGTATCTTTCTTGGATATTCTCATCAGCAAAAAGGATATAGATGTTATTGTCCCAGTCTTAACAGGTACTTTATGTCAGCTAATGTTACCTTTCTTGAACAAACACCATTTGCTTCATCTTTAGGTTCTATAGTCAGGGAAAGGAAGATGGTTTACTAATCTATACTATTGCTTCACCTAGTTCTAATCTTCTTCCTCTAAACCTCCTATTCCTAATTCGATTCTTGTTTCTACGCCTCCTTCTCTATGTCGAATCTAGTTCCCAGTTCTAGTGATGATCTTCCTATTACCCTTCGCAAAGCTAAACATTAATGCACTTATCCAGTATCTTCTTTTGTGTCATATAACCATTTGTCACCATCTTCTTGTTCTTTTATTGCATCTATTGATTCTGTCACTATTCCTAAGACTGTTCATGAAGCTCTATCTCATCCTAGATGGTATGCTATGATTGAGGATATGAATGCTTTAGATGATAATGGTTTTGGACCTTGGTATAGTTACTTGCAAATAAAAAGGCTATTGGATGTAAATGGGTATTTGCAGTTAAAGTCAATCCTAATGAGACTGTTGCTAGATTAAAAGCTCGATTGGTTGCTAAAGAATATGCTCAAACATATTGAGTTGATTATTCTGATACCTTTTCTCCTATTGCTAAACTTACTTCTGTTTGATTATTTATTTCTATGGCAGTGATATATA
This sequence comes from Calamus simplicifolius, assembly GCA_900491605.1. Lineage (NCBI taxonomy): Eukaryota > Viridiplantae > Streptophyta > Magnoliopsida > Arecales > Arecaceae > Calamus > Calamus simplicifolius. The sequence continues at coordinate 27,778 of UESW01003719.1, read as the reverse complement.
ATTGACCTCTTCATCAGTTAGACATTAAGAATACATTCCTTCATGGTGATCTTCAGGAGAAAGTTTTTATGGAGCAACCATCTGGTTTTGTTGCTTAAGGGAAGTATGAAAAAGTATGTCATCTTTGCAAATCCTTGTATGGCTTGAAACAAAGTCCTCGGGCCTGGTTTGGAAAGTTTAGTCAGGCTATTGAAAAGTTTGGCATGAAAAGAGTAAGTCCGATCATTCTATTTTTTACAAGCAGTCTACAGCTGGCATCATCCTATTAGTTGTCTATATTGATGACATTGTTATTACTAGGAGTGATACTAATGGTATTTCATCTCTCATATTTTTTCATCACAGTTAGTTTCATACAAAGGATTTAGGAACACTAAAGTTTTCTTGGGTGTTGAGGTGACAAGACGTAAGAAAGGAATTTTCTTATCTCAAAGAAAGTATATGCTTAACTTGTTGTTGAAACAGAAAAATTGGAAGCTAAACCATGCAGCACTCCAATGGTTCCTAATTTGCGGCTTACAAAAGATGGTGAGTTGTTTGAAGATCCTAAGAGATACAGAAGATTGGTTGGAAAGTTGAACTATCTTACTGTGACTCGTCCAGATATTGCTTATTCAGTTAGTGTGGTAAGTCAATATATGTCTTCTCCAACTATTGATCATTGGAGAGCTATAAAACAAGTTTTATACTAACTTAAAAGGAGCTCCTAGGAGAAAAATCCTATATGGCAATCATGGTCATACTAAATTAAATATTTTTCAGATGCAGACTGGGTAGGATCCAAAGAAGATCGAAGATCTTCTTCAGGCTATTGTGTATTTGTTGAAGAAAATTTGGTTTCATAAAAAAGCAAGAAGTAGAATGTGGTTTCACGTTCAAGTGCAAAATCAGAATATAGGGCTATGGCTAAGTCTATGTGTGAAATAATATGGATATATCAGCTTCTCACTAAAGTGGGCCTCAAGATTTCAATACTAGCTAAGTTATGGTGTGACAACCAAGCTACACTTTATATTGTATCTAATCCAGTCTTTTATGAACGAACTAAGCATATTGAGATTGATTGTTATTTTGTTCGTAAGAAGATTCAACAAGGTTTGATTTCTATATGATATATGAAAATAGAAGATCAATTGGGAGATATCTTTACAAAGGCTCTAAATGGAGTTCGAATTGATTATCTTTGTAACAAGCTAGGCATGATAACCATTTATGCTCTAGCTTGAGGGAGAGTGTTACAGATCATATTTCTAGAATAGAAAGTAAATATATTTGATCTGATTCATAGGGATTGTTACAGATTGCATTTCTAGAGTAGAAAGTAGATTGCATTTTTATAATAGGAAGTAAATATATTTGATTCTAATTTATAGGGATTTGATGTAATTAGTTTTTTTCCTAACATAGGATTTATAGCTTGTATATGTACCTAAAAGATTGATGAATAAAAATACACAGAAATTACTTTCTTTTTCCTCTTTTTCAGAGTTCTAGTTATGTTTCAACTATGAAGGGAAAGAAAATAAAAGAGAAAACCAAAACAGAGAGAGATAAGGGCCAGCCGGGGGCCAAGGGCGAGGGCCGAGGCCCAGGGCCAAGGGCCGGGGCTTGGGGGGTGGCTGGGGAGAAGAGGGGTCCGGGCGAGGAGTGGGGCTAGAGCAGTTGGGGTCTGACAAGGTGCTGGGTGGGCCGGATGCACGCCGGATTAACGATGCGTGCACATCGCTAATCCAGCGCACGTGTGTTCCAATGGCCGCGCACCAGCAACGCACCCAACCCGCACATGCGCGGCCGTGGGCGGAGGTAGGTGGGCTAGCATGCGCTAATGTACGTCGCTAATCTGGCGCTCGTGCATCGCTGATCAATGATGTGTGGCAGTATGTCACTAATTAGCGACCCTCACCCGCATCGCTGATACGCACGTGGACATCGCTAATTAGCAACGACGTATTCGCGTCACTAATTACTGACGCGGATTTCTTGCATCGCTAATTAGCGACTACTTAGTGACGATATTTGTGTCGTTAATTTTGATCGTCGCTAATTCATCGTTAAGTTATCGTTAAATTTTTTTGCGTCGCTGTTTCGTCACTATTTAGCGATGATATTTTTTGGCATCACTAATTGGCGTCATTAAAATCAAATATTCTTGTAGTGTATTGAATCTAATACATTGATATATGCACTAATTATAGTCATGCTTACACCAATGGAAAGAAAACATCATATCGCTCGGGCAATGCATTGGAGGCTAGCAAGCACAATTGATGCTACGGTTATGCTTGTGACTAGCTAAGCTTTCACTAGGCAAATCCAGATGCCCTCTTTTTCTCATTATTTCTCATTGTTTACTTAACTCATCGTGTTTTAGCAATCGACTACCTCTGACCATGCTTCAACACATGACTTACGAAAAAGAACGGATTGTCGTGTTGATATAAGCTGAAGTAATTGACAGATCTGGAATTTGGACCAAATCCCGACCTTTCCATCAGTTCGCATGTGAATAAACCCACTATTCCAAGTTTGCAAACTTGCCTCAATTTGTTAAAAAGTGTTGGTCTCAAACCAACTCGAAGTCTCGGAACTCACTTGTACTGTGCGCATGAGACATTGATTTTGTCTTTGCAAGCAGCCTTGTTTTATCTTATGGTGAAACGGGTTAGGGGACATTGATTTTATCTTTGCTAGCAGCGTGGAATGACCTCAATAGATGCAACTAATGAATAGATCCAAGTTTCATGCAGTCGACTAGTTGTTTGTGATTTGGGTTTTTTGGGGATTTGCATAGCATAATAACGAAGAAGGAATGACTCAAATCTAGGAGAGCTTTCATAAATCCTTTGGTAAATGATAAATGGATGGGATTATTTCCTGAGGTGAAGTGAAGCACCTCCCTAGGATTAGGTTAGATCACAGTCCAATCCTTATTAACACAGGAGCCTAAAGGCGAGGACCAAGAATATTTCATTTTGAAGACTTTTGATGTGAATATCAGGAGTCTTGGTCTGTGGTTCTTAATGCTTAGGAGAAGCAAGTGCAGGGTTCCACTATGAAATCCCTTATTAGAAGCTTTAAACTCTGGAATAAAAAGGCAATTGAGAATATCTTCGAACGGGCCAACTGTTTGGAGTTGATGTAATGAGCTGCAGGTGCAGGCGGAGACCAGGATGTGGATCATGCATTGAAGAGCTGTCCTTTAAGACAAAAAATTAGAGAGTTTCTATTACTTGTATACATTTGATGACTTTACTTCCGTATACTCTAATATTGAGGATATATTTGATGTATTTGATTTGATGATATGACCTGATTGTGAGTATTGTTGTAGATGAATATGCTTTGCATTCTTTTAGGGTTTTATTCTAAGGGCATGCAGTCATATCATGATCATCTGAATCAGATGTTGATTTGGGGACCATTGACCTATTGAGTTATCTTTTTATTTCATTGATGAGACAAGTGGAGCTTATCCCTGCAAGCTGCTAATAGTACATGCTTACAATAAATTTTGATAATCATAAATGAGAAATTAATATTTTAAATATGAGGATGTTTCATCTTTATATGAGGATGTATAAAGATAATATACTATCTTTATATATATATATATTATTTTTTACTATACATCCTCATCCTGTAAAATTTTTATTATGTTGTTAGCTCATAATCCTTTACCTTTTACAGAGGATGACGATTGGGTTGCATATCAAGATTTGGTATTACGTGATAAGAAGGAGATATAAATAGATGGATGATCTAACATAATAACTATACAAACATACCATTTTATTGATGGATGGCACATGTGGTTTTTTCTTATTATTTCTATACGTTGATGACTTTACTTCTGCATACTCTAATATTAAGGGTATATTTAATGTACTTAATTTGATGACATGATTTAATTGTTAGTATTATTGTAAATGAATAGTGATGGGTAGGATAGGGCAGCACCAAATCAACAGTAATGATCACACTTTCAAACAATTTTCACTCGGCTATCCGGATAGGATTTTCAGTCAACCATTCGGGTTCGGGTAGAACCTTTCGTCAGCCATTCGGATAGGACCTTCAATCGGCCATCCAGATTAGAACTCCAATCGGTTATCCAGATAAAATCTTTTTGTAGGACCCACATGTATGACCTATGCTATTTATAATGGTCTGCATATTTTTTCTGCGATCCTAAAATAATCCGAAACTATCCCAATGTGAGCCTTTTTTTTTTTTGAGTCCATTGTTCGCTAATGTAGTGCTCAAGCTATATTAAAAAAAAAAAAAAAGATAATTATCTGCGAGAATCAGCATAGACTTGATTGAAATAATCCGAAACTGTCCCAATCTGAGCCCTTTGGCCAGACTAAACCAGTGGTGACCTCACAAGAATAGACAAAACATTTAAGGTAGTGTTTGATAGGAAAAATATTATCCATGGATAAGTGTACGGGATAGAGTTTATCCCCTGGCTATCTCTAGGGATATCCCTTGGCTATCCCATTGATCATATCAAATGCAAAAAGGTAAATCCATAGGATAACCTTTTTTTACTCTTATTTGGAGGGATAACCATCTATTCCTATATTTTCTAGAGAATAAATTGAGGGGATATCTCATGGTTAACCATGGATTATCTCTTTGGTTAACTTTATTCTCTGCTATCCCTTATAGTTATGGCTTTTGGGAATAAGAGGGGATATCCCTTGGATATCCCCTCTTATTCCCATATTTCAAACACTACCTAAGTACCATGATGCTAGCATGAAAAATGAGCAGATAAAATAATAACGTGTCTAACAAACAGCTCCATGATCTCTGTTAACGTGTCAGGATAACCTTGATCCTATTGGGAAATCATAGCGAGATGGGTCAAGGTATCTGCAGCAGAAAATAAAATTCTTGAAACCATCTATTCAGACAGATGTCTGCAGATGACCCAGCCCACAGGCCCAATTTTATACTGTTCAGGTCAAGCCCATTTGCATTCGTGTTTAAAAAAATATTTTTAAAAATATATATTATATTAAAAAATCTGAGTTGTAGAAAGATCGCGGAAAGAAAGTGAGTTCCTAATATTTTAGGAAGAAAAAATTTTAAAAAATATCCAAGATAATTCTAAGAAAATATTGCTCCGATATTTTTCACATTCATTTCAATTTTTGAAAGAAGTACTTTTAAAAACGGTTTAACCAAACATATTTTTCATGCTATTGGATTTCTAAAACAAAAAATTTAATTCAAATCCACTGCCAACAGGCCCTAAGAAATTTTTGAATGCGGGAATGATAACAGTTTTTGCTCAAAGTCAGGCAAGATCATGGTCATCTCTGATCGCCATCTTCCACTAGCCCGCTGACATGTTGCAACAGACTTCAGAGCATTTCAGCAAGGGCTGTGGAAGAGGAAAAATCCACTGATCATTGATCATAGGAGGTTAATTTTATCGATGCCATCCCAAAGCCATTACGACGCCGCTGATACTTTGAAGTTTTCAACAAATCAAAAATTACGGAACAAGATGGAATGACTTCTGTTTGCTTCTCTCTGTCTGCTGGCTTAAGTTGCATTTAAATTAAACAGAAGAAAACACCACATCCAAACCTCTCAAAGCATCCACTGGACAAGCAACAGCCACTTCTGTCAGACTAGAAGCCGCTTGGCTTCTGACCAATGATTTTTTTTAAAAAAAAAATACATATATAACTGGACACCAGAAAAAGAGATGAATGTGATTGTCTCCCAATATATAACATTTACATTGGACATGCTCTCGCAGCTAAATTCTGCATACCTGAACCTTGTACAAAATTCATACGCAGCCAAGAGTAATCTCATGGAGAACAAAACGAGCCATGCTCGCAGTAGTCAGGTCTAAGCAATGCCATCTCCATCTAGTTTTTCAGAAAGGCTTTCAGAGAAAATGGTGGTGGCCCATCCTGCTCATCCACAAGTTCCAAAAGTAAGGATGCATCCTGAAACTTCATACTACAAATTTGGCTGAATGACTTAGAAGAAGCAAATCTAATTTGATCTTTCAACTTACAATTGTAGAACAATTCAAAGAAAACAGATAATGCAAACAGTCGGAGCAAGGCTTAAGGTTATACTCAAGCAAACTAGTTTAGAAAAAAGGTTAGACAAAGCATATCTATACATGGTACTGAAATTTATGTAATTATGCACCTTGCCAAGCTCTTGATGTAGGCACTGTCTAACCACGGTTGCTTGCTGTATCAGCCTTTCCACTGATGAATAGCTAGGCAGATTAGCATGTTCTGAAATTAACCATAAGATCAAGTATCATGAATTAGTCACTTTCATATCAAGAAAAGGGGTGAGTTAATTAGTAGAGANCCAGATGCAATGCATGCGAGTACACACAGCTCTCTTCTCTACCTCTCTTTATAACTAAGAAAAGGGAAAGAAGAACACTACAGAAATTAACATGCTTAAAAACAAACAGGACAATATTAAAGGTGACAACAAGAACAGACTATGGACGCATGCAACAAAGACAAGTAAAAGGACAAGACTTTCCCACCCTACTTTTCCTCCCCCACGGAGTACTCCACCCGACCTCCCCCTCTCCTTCACCCCCTCCCCTCCCTCAGCATCAGCAGGTGCACCAGCGGTGTTGCTCGCGGACGTGGCCGCGGCAGCTCTACCCTGTGGTTGTGGATCCAGTTCTTAAAGACGTGGCGGGGATCCCGATCTCCCTGCAGAACCTCGACACCTCGTCCTCCTCCTCGCCCACCTCTTGCTTCCGGACCTTCCAGCCTATACGGGCAGCGAGGTCTCCATCCGGGCCTTTTGCTCGGCAGAAAACTTAGTCCTCCTCCGCCGCCTCGGCCGGAGGGCATCCGCGGCCATCAACACCTCCTTGCGGTGGAAGTTTCGATGGCATCCGCAAGCAGTGCGAACACCATGTGAGGGCGAAGGGCGTCGGGGGTGTACTTGCAGCACCCGTCGAAAGCGTAGCCCCCAAGCCTGGCGGCATGGTTCCTCATGTACTCTCTGTAGACCTCCAACCTCGGTGGCTCCATCTCTCACAATGGATGCTCCTTCCCTCTCTTTTACCCTCTATTTCTCTATCTCTCTCACCCCTGGCTTGTCCGTGTTCACCTCACGCAGGGGGGCGGGACTATTTATAGTGAGCTCGGTAATAGTTGTGGTCATCACTACAAGAAAAAAGATTTTTTTTCAATAAAAATTTTGTTGAAAAAGTAATAAAAACCGTTGGAAAAATTTTTCTTAACCGATTTTAAGTCCCACTGGAACCGTTGGCAAAACTCTTGTTGGCAAAAAAAAAAAAACCGTTGGAAAAAGTTTAGTTTTTATGAGTCCGAAAAAATAAATTAGCTACAAAAGTAATTCCGTTGGAAAAGCTATATTTATGATGAAAGATATCCATCGGAAAAAATAAATTAGTTTTATGACGAGAATATTCCGTTGAAAAAGTTATATTTATACAAAAAAATTATCCACTTGAAAAAAAATAAATTAGTTTTTTGACGGAAATAATTCTGTTAGGAAAAGCTATAATAAATGAAAGGTTTTACCAACAAATATGTATCCGTTGGCAAAATATTAGATATCAACTTATAAATACATGTTTTTAGTAACGACTATAAATATACTCATTAGGAAAGATATTTGCTGGAATTAATATTCAATCAGTTATCAAATAGTTACCTGCCAATGCTAAAAAAATTTCAAAATAAAAGATTAAAACTTAATTAATGAAACCATAAAATTTAGTGTTGGTACACAATTTATCCACCATAGACATATTACAAGTTCACATATATGTATCAACATATATAATTACATATAGTCATACCTAACCTAACTAGTAACCATCAAAAGTCCAGCTAAATTCCAATAAAACAAAAAAAAGTGTTTCCATTATATATATTTCAACTATGAAGATGCTTGGACTCGTTCCTTTGCCTAGCACGATAATTCCACCTACATCCAAATCAAACAAGCATGCAAATTATGAAGGCAGTCTTCTCTTCATCCTCGGGCGCCATTCAGATTTGGTTGTAGCCCGAATAGGCATCCATGAAGGTCAGCATCTGATGACCTCATGTAGCATCTACAAGCTGGTCGATCCGAGGAAGAGGGAAGCTGTCCTTTGGGCATGCTTTGTTGAGGTCGGGGAAGTAGATGCAGATCCGCCACTTACCGTTCGACTTCTTCACCATGACGACATTCGACAGCCAATTATGATAGTTTACCTCCCGAATAAAATTAGCCTTGATATGTTTGTCGACTTCTTCCTCAATTGCCTTCTGTCGCTTAGGGGCGAAGTTCCTTTTCTTCTGTTTTACGGGCCAGGACATCTCATCCGTATTAAGACGGGACGAGAATGTCTGGGCTGATCCCCGGTATATCAGAAGCAGACCAGGTGAAGACATCAGCATTCCTTCAGAGAAAGTTGATCAGCTCCAGCCGAGGTTTCCCTTTCAGTTGTGACCCGATCTGTATGGTTTGGTCGGGCCAAGCTTCGTTCAGCGATACCTCCTCCAGCTCTTCGGCTAGTTCTCCCCGTTGCTCGGCAAAATCCTTCCGAGCGTCCAGCTTATCAACCTCTGGCAGTTTGGATTGAAGGCTGGTGACGAAGCACTGCTGAGCTATAGCTTGGCTTCCTCGAACTACTCCCACTCCCCATCCGGTAGGAAACTTCATAGCTAGATGCGGGATGGAGATAGCAGCTCCAAGGGACATCAGGCCAGGTCTCCCAAAGATTGCATTGTAGGGCAACCGAAGCTTGGTCACCAAAAATCTGCGTGAACAGTGGCAACACGAGGCCAAGTTCTTGCGTGGACTGTCAAGGTCACGATCCCTTCCAGGGTAATAACATCGCTGGTGAACCCCATTAGGGTGGAGTCCACGGCTATGAGATTCTCCATGAGCAGTTTCATCTTCGCAAACACATCGAGATACAAAATATTGACAGAGCTCCCACTATCAATAAGGATCTGGCTTACATCGTAATTGTTTAAATTTAGAGATACAACCAATGCATCATCATGCGGGAACTGTATCTTCTGAGGTCATCGTCAGAGAAGGAGAGATCATTAGTCCGCACTTTCTTTGGCGCTGAGCCCTCTTCATCGTCCCGCCAGCTTGATGGATTATCGACTGCCTCGATCACATTGATGTGACCAGCGACCGGAGGATTCAGAGGAGGAGGCTGCTGGGGCTCGGGCTGGCGGTCACCCCCATTTCTTGGCTCGAGCGCTCTTCTGAATTGGTCCAGTCTACCCCACTGAATGAGCCTCTTGATTTCATTCTTCAGCTGCCAGCACTCCTCGGTGTTGTGGCCATGGTCCCGATGGTAGCGGCAGTATTTGGTGGGGTCTCTCCGGGCCGCATTCCCTTGGAAAGGAGGCGGTCGAGGGAGTTGACGCTCTATCTCCATGAGGATCTCCGCTCTCGGAGTAGTGAGCGGGGTGAACTGGTTGAACCTCCTAGGCGGGCTTCGGGTGCGGTTCCTCGGCGACAACGGAGGAACCCTTTGGCGGCGAGGTGGGCTCGGCTGGCGGGCAGATCGGTGCCTGTCCGAGCCCTTGGACTCCTTCTTCCTTGCCAGTTCGGAGGGTAGCTGACCTCCAACGCTAGGTAAAAGACACTCTCCTTTAATACTCCACCTGCTAGGACGGACATGGCTACCTCATGGTTAAGGTGATCCACTTCCAGCATGGCCGTATTGAATCAGCCGAGATAGTTCTTCAAGGACTCCCCCTCTCTCTGCTTAACCTCAAAGAGGGAGTCAGATCTCCATCGATGACAATGGCTGCTGACAAACTGGCTGATGAAGAGGCGGCTCAGCTCATCAAATGAACCAACGGAACTGGTTTTAAGGCATTAAACCAGGTTTGAGTGGACCCCCTAAGGGTGGAAGGGAAGGTGCGGCAGAGGATCGCATCTGATGCCCCATGAAACATCATGATCGATCGGAAGCTACTGAGGTGGTCGTCGGGATCAGAGGATCCACGATAAGGCTCGATGGCGGGTAGCTTGACATGGGAGGGAATCACTTCCTCCATGATCTCCTTGGAAAAGGGGATGTCCTACTTCGCCTTATGCTGAAGTGGATGGGCCTGCTTGGCGGCATCCAACTCCTGATGCATCTCCCGGAGTTGTCGGCGGATCTCCTCCTCAGGCATAGCAGGAGGGGCTGGGCGAGGAGAATACTGAGACGGTGTCGAGTCATGACGAGAGAACACCGAAGAGAGGGATCGTGCCTGCCGAGATCTGGGAAGATCCTTGCCGCAAACCCCTTGCGGGATTGGCTCAGCTCCCTTAGGGCGATGAGGGTGGTCCATAACCCCATGCGGACTGGAAGAAGAGATTGCTGGATGAACGGGGGCCGCGTTCTCCTCAAGAAGGTGCGGAATATGAGCGGCTGGATGGGAAGCTTAAAAGTGCCCCTGAATCAGATGGACCAGAGCTTGGACCTGCTGGACCAGTGAGGCAAACTGGTCCTGGGTCATTGGGGCCGCCAGTGGCGATGGAGTCTCAACTGGTGGTGGCGTGGTGCTACACTGCTCACCGGATCAGGTCTTTGGGAGGCGACCTGGTTCCGAGCTTCAGAAGTAGCCTTTCTTCGATTGGCCATGGGAGGGGTTCTCTTCACGATCGGGACCCTTATCTCCTGGATCACAAGTTTATGGGACTTAAGGGCCCTTCCTCTAGCACCATTTTGTTGCTGCCGAAATCTGTCCTCCGACTCGAGCAAGCTCGAGCTTCATCGTGGGCTCCCTCCTGGGTGGACCTGTAAAATAGTCCTCACGCGAGAGGCATTGGGGGTGGCCCTCTGCGGAAGACCCTCCGACGCTCAAGTCAACGGAGATCAACAACGAACAAATATGGGAAGAAGGCTCCCGCTGAAGAGTCTCTCCAGGGTGGCCTTTCGAGAGCTCTGAGCAGAGCGTTAATGGCAGAAAGGGGTGAGAAGAGGTAGATGAAGAGTGGGCAAGTATGCAAGTGCGCGTACCTGAGAAGTCGGAAGACGGTAGTATTTATAGAGGATCACCTGATTCCTTGGAGTCGTTATGGGTCCGAAAGCCGTTAGGATTCGAATCCCGTCTGTTATGAGGTCAGTAAGATTCGCATCTTGTTAGTTAGAGAATTGATTTGAATCAGGCGGTTATGAGGCCGGTAGGATCCGCATCTTGTTAGTTAGTAGATCAACGGCCGAGAAGGCTATCACAGAGAATGACCTGATCCGCCAAGGTATGGAAAGGCTCGGTTTGCCGAGGCATCCGATGACTCGACCCACCGAGGTATAACAAAGGAGTAAGCCAGGCATTAGGATGGTTTGATTCCACAGAGGTATAGATATCGCTCGGACTGGGGCCAAGAGATAGAGGTCACTTGGGTTGAGGCCGACGGGAGCCGAGGCCGAGAGACGTTGAGATAGCTCGGCTAGTGAGGCCGAGAGACATTGAGATAGCTCGGCTAGCGAGACTGAGATACATTGAGATAGCTTGGCTAGCGAGGCCGAGAGATTAGGCTCGTTCGGGCTAGGACCGAAGCATAGAGATAGAAATCACTCGGACTGGGACCGAGGCACTGGGATAGCTCGGCTGGCGAGGCACACCCGAAGAATTCTTGGCTTGTCGAGGGGCTAAAGTGCTTCGATCCACCGAGGTATAATGGCTTACTCATTTTTAACAGGCATTGTACAGCGAATGAGAGTCAGGGTTGATCCTAACCTCTTACACGATTATTAACGTAATGATGATTTTACCCCTCAACAATTTCTTAGACAGAAAATTTGGAAACAGAAACAACTAGAAATAGGAATGAAAAACTGAATATTTCTAATCAGGACGGTCCATGTTTGGACAGGGATCCACATCTTTAATCTGTTCCCATCCAAATCCAGTCACTTGTGTGGCAAAGACTTCTCGAAACATTCTCTCCTGACATACTGTTAGCACTCACAATCCAACAGCCGAGCCCGCATCAAATGAAATCATCGAGCTCTCAATCACAACGTACAGAAGCTAAAAGAAAAGGAGCATCCACAAAGCCACGGCGTTTAACGACTTCCATTTATTATATATGTATATCACAGGATATAGATGGACCAGATGCAATGCATGCGAGTACACACAGCTCTCTTCTCTACCTCTCTTTATAACTAAGAAAAGGGAAAGAAGAACACTACAGAAATTAACATGCTTAAAAAACAAACAGGACAATATTAAAGGTGACAACAAGAACAGACTATGGACGCATGCAACAAAGACAAGTAAAAGGACAAGACTTTCCCACCCTACTTTTCCTCCCCCACGGAGGTACTCCACCCGACCTCCCCCTCTCCTTCACCCCCTCCCTCTCCCTCAGCATCAGCAGGTGCACCAGCGGTGTTGCTGGCGGACGAGGCCGCGGCAGCTCTACCCTCGTGGTTGTGGATCCAGTTCTTAAAGACGTGGCGGGTGATCCCGATCTCCCTGCAGAACCTCGACACCTCGTCCTCCTCCTCGCCCACCTCTTGCTTCCGGACCTTCCAGCCTATACGGGCAGCGAGGGTCTCCATCCGGGCCTTTTGCTCGGCAGAAAACTTAGTCCTCCTCCGCCGCCTCGGCCGGAGGGCATCCGCGGCCATCAACACCTCCTTGCGGTGGAAGTTTCGATGGCATCCGCAAGCAGTGCAGAACACCATGTGAGGGCGAAGGGCGTCGGGGGTGTACTTGCAGCACCCGTCGAAAGCGTAGCCCCCAAGCCTGGCGGCATGGTTCCTCATGTACTCTCTGTAGACCTCCAACCTCGGTGGCTCCATCTCTCACAATGGATGCTCTCTTCCCTCTCTTTTACCCTCTATTTCTCTATCTCTCTCCACCCCTGGCTTGTCCGTGTTCACCTCACGCAGGGGGCGGGACTATTTATAGTGAGCTCGGTAACAGTTGTGGTCATAAAAAAGTTTTTTTTCAATAAAAAATTTTATTGAAAAAAGTAATAAAAATTGTTGGAAAAATTTTTTTTAATGGATTTTAAGTCCACTGGAACCGTTGGCAAAACTCTTGTTGGCAAAAAAAAAACCGTTGGAAAAAGTTTAGTTTTTATGACGGAAATAATTCCGTTGGAAAAATTTATGATAAAAAAAATTAGCTACGAAATTAATTCCGTTGGAAAAAGCTATATTTATGACGAAAGATATAAAAAAATAAATAGTTTTTATGACGGAATAATTCCGTTGAAAAAAGTTGTATTTATAACAAAAAAAATTATCCACTAGAAAAAAAATAAATTAGTTTTTATGACGGAAATAATTCTGTTAGAAAAAGCTATAATAAATGAAGGTTTTACCAACAAATATGTATCCGTTGGCAAAATATTTAGATGTCAACTTATAAATACAAGTTTTTAGTAACGACTATAAATATACTCATTGGGAAAGATATTTGCTGGAATTAATATTCAATCAGTTATCAAATAGTTACATGTCAATGCTAAAAAAATTTCAAAATAAAAGCTTAAAACTTAATTAATGAAACCATAAAATTTAGTGTTGGTACACAATTTATCCACCATAGACATATTACAAGTTCACATATATGTATCAACATATATAATTACATATAGTCATACCTAACCTAACTAGTAACCATCAAAAGTCCAGCTAAATTCCAATAAAACAAAAAAAAGTTGTTTCCATTATATGATATTTCAGCCATGAAGATGCTTGGACTCGTTCCTTTGCCTAGCACGATAATTCCACCTACATCCAAATCAAACAAGCATGCAAATTAATCTCAATTTCATAATTCATGTATATTAATCTCAATTACATAATTCATTAACGTAGAGAAACTACTTTAAAGTAATAAATATACCTCAAATAAGTGATGTTTGTTCTACTTGCCCTCCCACTTGCTTTGCTACCAAATTCATTATTGTTGTAAGTTTCTCTTTCATATCTTGTAACTCCTTTTCAGTGTCCTTAAATTTTTCCTTCATGTCATGTAATTCATTTTCATTGGTTTTAAGTCTTAATTTAGCATTTTCTGCTCTTTTTATTGCATCTGCAATCATGGTCCTTGATTCTTGAGCTTGAATAGACATCAAAGCAGATTGATTTGGACCCATTCCTTCACAGAGAAGACGACCACATTTATTTGGGCCAAAAACATACATAAATATTTCTTCATCATCAAGAAAAACCTCTTCCTCATCACGCTTTTGTTTAAGTTCTTTCACTTGTGCCTGCATTGAAATTTAAATTCTCAAATACATGATACATGATACATGGAAAGAAGCAACTAGATTCATTAATGATACATGATACATGGAAAGAAGCAACTTTGATACTTTGATACATGGAAAGAAGCAACTTTGATACTTTGATACATGGAAAGAAGCAACTAGATTCATTAATGATACATGATACATGATACATGATACATGGAAAAAAGAACTTTGATACTTTGATACATGAAAGGAAAGAAGCAACTAGATTCATTAATGATACATGATACATGATACATGGAAATAAGCAACTTTGATACTTTGATACATGGAAAGAAGCAACTTTGATACTTTGATACGTGGAAAGAAGCAACTTTGATACTTTGATACATGGAAAGAAGCAACTAGATTCATTAATGATACATGATACATGGAAAGAAGCAACTTTGATACTTTGATACATGAAAAGAAGCAACTAGATTCATTAATGATACATGATACATGGAAAGAAGCAACTTTGATACATGATAAATGATACATGACATATGATCAATGATGAGCTGCCTTTTATATACTACATAGACTTCAAGAATTTAGTGCTCTATACTCTAAGGATCTAAGATGACTGATGTGCTATGGTTGAATTAGCAATGAAACCAGATGTGTTAAACATATGCTCAAGGATGAAGGATTTGGAGTATGATATGCTCTTTTTTCCAAATTATTGTACCATTTCAATGAAAACTGTAGTAATGCATCTCCATAAGTAATAGCCATTAATCATTAAATAGCATTCAGAGTAAATGAGTACAAAACAATGATGCATGCTAATAAAAACATAAGCAAGAAACCATTTGATCTTCTAATATACATGAACATTTTCATACCATTTTTTCTTCAGCTACAACATCAACTAAAGAACCATTCTTACGCGTACAGGTTTTTTCAAACATTTCCAACCTACTTGGTCGCATCCCATTTGCAGCCTGGGTCTATAATTAACTGTTCAATCGGGTACATCCAATGATATTATATCGGTCCAGCAATTTTAGCCTCGTTCGCCAAATGTAGTGGCAAATGCATCATAATATCAAAAAATGATGGTGGAAAGAGCATCTCCAACTTACAAAGTGTTATTGCAATGGCAGACTCTAACTTTTCCATATCCTCCATCCATAAAACCTTTGAAGATAACTCTTTAAAGAAAGAGGAAAGCTCAATTAAGGCTTCTGATAATGGTCTATATAACCTTTCACGAATTGCAAGCAGTAAAAAATTTAACAAAAGGACATGGCAGTCATGACTTTTCAATCCAGATATCTTGTGCTCTTTGGAATGAATGCATCTGAAATATTTGAGGAATATCCATCAGGCACCTTAATATTCTTTAAAAACTCACATAAAGCAGTTTTCTCTTCCGTAGACATTGTATAACATGCAGAAGAAAATGTCTATTTCCTTCATTTAGTGTTGGATGAAGCTTTTCTCTTACACCCATATCCTTAAGATCACGACGACCTTTGAGACCATCTTTTATTTTTCCTTCAATGTCTAAGAGTGTACCAACAACACTGTCACATATATTCTTTTCAATATGCATGACATCTAAATTATGATGCAAGAGAAGGTCCTTCCAATATGGTAATTCAAAGAAAATACTTATCTTTTTCCAATTATAGCTTTGTAAGAAGTCTCCCCGTTTTCTTTTTTACCAATCTTACCAAATATAAAATGTTTGAGCCCATGCAATTGATCAAGCACATCATATCCTGACAACTGCTTAGGAGATGGCCTTAGCTCTTTCTCACCATTAAATTCCTTTTTAGAATTTCGCCATCTGTGGTTAAGGGCCAAGAAACGACGACTACCAATATAGCAGAACTTACCACAATGTTTCAGCCAATATGAATATGTATCTTTATTACAACAAGGACATGCTAGCTTCCCTTTAGTACTCACAAATTGGCATATACAGGGAAGTCATTTATAGTCCATAAAACTGCTGCATGCATTCGAAAGTTTTGTTTCATTAAGGCATCATAAGTATCGACTCCTTTTTCCCATAACTCCTTTAACTCCTCAATTAATGGTTGCAGATACACATCAATATCATTACCTGGAGCTTTTGGACCAGGAATGAGCAATGCCAAAATAAAGGAAGGTCGTTTCATACATAACCATGGTGGTAAATTATAAGGAATAAGCACAATAGGCCTTGTACTATGTACAGTACTCATATTTCCAAATGGATTAAATCCATCACTTGCTAATCCAAGTCTCACATTACGAGGCTCTATAGCAAATGACGGATACAACTCATCTAAATGTTTCCATGCTTGAGAATCCGCTGGATGCCTTAAAGCCCCATCCTTAAGACGTTTGTCATGATGCCATTTCATGTCTGAAGCAGTTTTCGAAGACATATACAACCTCTGAAGCCTTGGAATCAATGGAAAGTGCCATAAAGTCTTAATAGGAATTTTTTTGCCACTCTTCGAAGATGAAGATTTCACAAAATTTGCTTTGCCTCTATTTGATTTCCATCGAGATGCCCCACATATAACACAGTAGTTCTCATTAGCATACTCTTTCCAAAACAACATACAATCATTGACACATGCATCAATTTTCTCATAATAAAGGCCTAGATTTTGAATAATCTTTCTAGCTTCATAAAATGAATTTGGTAATGTCTTACCCTCGGGAAGTGCCTCCTTAAATAATTTAAGCAAAGCATCAAAAGCCTTGTTACTCAATCCATGAAGACATTTTAGTTGCCATAGCTTTAAAACAAAAGATAGCTTTGAGAACTTCTTGCAATTCGGATATAAACATGTCTCGGTCTCACTTAGTAGTCTATGAAATGTTGAAGGTCCCTCGTGAGGCTCATCTTGGTCATTTGTATTTAAATTTGTAAAGTCGTCGCCCTCTAAATAAGGGACTCCACACGCATTATGTATCAACTCTTGCATATCATCTATCTCCTTATCTTCCATATCAGTTTCTTCATTGACATCAACATTATCACTTTCAATGTTATCTGCACCTTCACCATGTAACGACCACTGAGTATAAGATTGGACTATCCCATGAATCACTAGATCAGCCTCAACATCATCTCGAGATTTAAATCGAGTATTGTTACATTTCATACAAGGGCACCAAATTTTTTTTCTAGATCTATGTGCTCGAATGCGAAGTCAAGAAAATCTTTCACTCCATTTCTATACTCAAGTGATAATCTATTAGTAATCTGCATCCAATTTTTACTTATTCCAGCCATTTCATCCTATCAATTGAGAAAAAATTAGGAAAATATTAATAAATTATAAAAGCATATCAACAACAAAACAATGAAAGCTCCGGCATTAAAAATTGGATTACATATTTTATAACACATTAGACATATCAACAACAAAACAATGAAAGCTCCAGCATTAGAAAAAGAAAAAAATAATTATATATAATTAAAAAATAATTATATATGTGCAAATAATGATCATCTTGTTTAAAAAAAATTGATAGCATCATGCGTTATATAGATGATTAATAAGGGATAAATATTAAAGTTCGATAGGATTGGACATGAACTTTCTCTCTATTGCTTCATCTGGCTAAAGATTTTGATGCTATGGTTGAATGTAAGATATGTGCAGATCAGAATTGTATTGACCTTTTATTAGGCTACGGACATTCACACATCATTGTTGAATCATTAATAAAACTCCTCTAATTTTAACAACTATGTTGGTTTTATATAATTATATAATATAGAAGAAATGAGAACAGCCTCATGAACTAAGGAAAGATTTCTTTTATGTAATGAAAACAAAAATAAATGTAATGAAAAGAAAAACATTTTTTCCTTCCTTTCACACCAAAAAGTCAACATTCCTATCTCTCATGGATGAAGCATGCGGCCATGAAGGTTCGTTCATCCAATGATTCATTACCAGGACCCCTCCTTATCATACTACCTAGACCTGACCAACAAACCTTAACTAAACTGGCCCCTCCATGAAAGTTTGGGACCATTTTGTCACCTCTATCAACCTAATTTCAGCTCTCCCGTTGGTGCCGAGTCATCGCCAAGTAAATTTAGGAAGAGAATCTAAGTTAATGGAGACTGGGTTTTTTCTTTTTCCCCCTTCTATTTTTCTGATTTCGTTCACCAAGTCCCACAGCTCGACGGCCACAGCACTACCTTCGGCGGCGTCGGAACACGATCTATTACTTCCTCTTTCTCAAGAACCCTCAAATAACCCCCCCTACTTCTCAATCTTCTCCTCCCCGCCCAAACCCTCCATCGCCGGCTGCTATCAGCGTCAACGACAAGCCAGGAAACAACGCCATGGACACGCACAACCTCTTGGCCATCCAAACCCACCACCACTACCCCCAAAGAATGCCCACCAGGTGGAGCCAACTCTCGAACACCCCGATTCGCCGAAGCTTAGGTGCCAAAAAACAGAGTATGAAAACAGAGGGCGA
Organism: Calamus simplicifolius; assembly: GCA_900491605.1. Taxonomy (NCBI): domain Eukaryota; kingdom Viridiplantae; phylum Streptophyta; class Magnoliopsida; order Arecales; family Arecaceae; genus Calamus; species Calamus simplicifolius. The sequence goes on along the minus strand of UESW01003719.1, from coordinate 9,082 downwards.
AAAGGAACTCACGAGGTGAGGAAAACGAAGAAGACGATGAGCACCTTCGCGGCTAGGTCATCCCTTGGAAACGGAGAAGACTATGAGCACCTTCGCGGCTAGGTCGTCCCTTGAAAATGGAGAAGACAGAAGATAGAGAAATGGAGAAGACGACGAGCACCTTCGTGGCTAGGTTGTCCATTGGAAACGAAGAAACGGAGAAGATGAGCACTTCGCGGCGGCTAGGTCATCCTTGGAAACAAAGAAGACAAAAGAAAGAGAAGGCGGAAGATGAGCACTTCGCGGCGGCTAGGTCATCCTTGGAAACGGAGAAGATGAAAGAAAGAGAAGGCGGAAGAAAGAGTATTTCCTTTGCGAGAACGAGGCTCGGCGCACGGGTCACGGGAAATAAAATAAGTTGGCGGGCTATCTGGTGCCAACAGAGAAAATAGCTAATTTCCATCGCCTAATTCCGACGGTCTATCGAAAAAAACTTATTTCCCACGATTGCCCTTTTTCGTCGGAAAAAAATTACATATAGCAACATATTTTCAACGAATATAAATATTTGTTGAAAAAAAATATTTTTCCCTACATATGTTTTATTATCCGTGGGAATAGTTTTTGAAAATACTCTTTTTTCTTGTAGTGCATGTATCTTCAAGTTATTTACGGTAGTGTCACTGTAGCTTGAGGCTAGGTTAATTAGGGTTTATGGAGCTGTTCCAAGGATGGATTAGTGGTTATGATATTGCAACCTTTAGAGGGCGACAACACCGAGGCATTCAAGACTAAGATGGGAATTTGACAATCATCTTTCTCGAGGATAACATCAAGATAAGCATACTTATGACGCTAGTACACATTTACGCCATGTTTCGAAGGATATTAAGTGCACTAATATTGGCTTATGATAATTGAATAACCTAAATGGATTTTTCTCAATAAACTAACGTTACAAGTTAGGATATTTCGAGAATATCGTCACCATGGATAAAAGTGAGAAGGTAAATTTGCAAAGGATATCTTTGAGATTCTTTTTGAAGGAAAACTAGGGATGCCTGACGTTGGTTTCTAAAACCACCAGACCTAAAAAGTTTGAATACTGACATCATATCTTATCTTGATATAATGATATAATAAATATGCAGTTTTAGAAGAAGCTAAAATCATAAGTGCTACTTTGAGAAATGATTATTGAAAAATAATATATGAAACTAGTGAAAAATCATATGTGCTAGATAAGCATACTTATGATGCTAGTACACATTTACGCCACATTTTGAAGGATATTACGTGCACCGATATTGGCTTATGGTAATTGAATAACCTAAATAAATTTTTCTGGATGAACGAACGTTATGAAGTTACGATATCCTCGAGGATATCATCACAATGGATAAAAGTGAGAAGGTAAATTTGCAAAGAATATCTTTTAGATTCTTTTCAAAGGAAAACTAGGGATGCCGATGTTGGTTTCCAAAACCACCAGACCTAGAAAGTTCGAATACCGACACCATATCTTATCTTGATATAATGATATAATAAATACTCAGTTTCAGAAGGAGCTAAAATCATAAGTGCTACTTTAAGAAACGATTATCGGGAAATAATATATGAAACTAGTGAAAAATCATAAGTGCTAGATAAGCGTACTTATGATGCTAGTACGCATTTACGCTACGTTTCGAAGGATATTATGTGCCCTGAATGGTAATTGAATAACCTAAATGGATTTTTCTGAATGAACCAATGTTACGAAGTTAGGATATCCTCGAGGATATCGTCACCATGGATAAAAGTGAGAAGGTAAATTTGCAAAGGATATCTTTGAGATTCTTTTTAAAGGAAAACTAAGGATGCCCGACGTTGGTTTCCAAAACCACAAGACCTAAAAAGTTTGAATACCAGACGCCATATCTTATCTTGATATAATGATATAATAAATACGTAGTTTCATAATGAGCTAAAGTCATAAATGCTACTTTGAGAAACGATTATCAGAAAATAATATATGAAACTAGTGAAAAATCATAAGTGCTAGATAAGCATACTTATGACACTAGTCCGCGTTTATGCAAAATCATAAGTGCTAGATAAGCGTACTTATGACACTAGTATGCGTTTATGCCTCGTTTCGAAGGATATTACATGCACTGATATTGGCTTATGGTAATTGAATAACCTAAATGGATGTTTCTGAATGAACGAACGTTACGAAGTTAGGATATCCTCAAGGATATCGTCACCATGGATAAAAGTGAGAAGGTAAATTTGCAAAGGATATCTTGAGATTCTTTTCGAAGGAAAACTATGGATGCCTGACGTTGGTTTCCAAAACCATCAGACCTAGAAAGTTTGAATACCGACAGCATATCTTATCTTGATATAATGATATAATAAATATGCAGTTTCAAAAGGAGCTAAAATCATAAATGCTACTTTGAGAAACAATTATCAGGAAATAATATATGAAACTAGTGAAAAATATGAAACAATGATGGAAAAACTGCGTTACAAGAGTTTAAAAGTAACTCTAAGAGTTACCACTAAATCAAACAAAAAATTAACATCAATGGCTTTTTAGTCTTTTTCTAATATATTTTAGTACATGTTGCTGCCAAATCACTTTGGATGAGCGTCGGGCAAGCTGAGATCTCTGCAGACCTTCGAGGATGTAGAAGGGTCACCGTCTCCTTTCGGGGGCCTGCAAGAAAAGCCCCGGACCGGTGATTCCGATGGGGACCCTCCGACGCCCAAGTTAGTGACTTGTAGAATAGTAGAATTTTTTGATGAGAAAGTAGAGTGTTGGGGAGTTTGTTGAAAATTATATGCCCCAATCTTATTGATTTTGATGATTACCAAAAGCCATGAGTACATTAAAAGATGTAATGAGTTTATTTACATGAGCAATGAATTTATTTAGAACAATGAATGAGAATGTTAAAGTATGACTTTATTCAATTTGAAAGTAACTTCATGTTCAATGTTTAAGCTTTCAAAAAGAAATTCAATACTTAATATTTTAATCAATGAGTTTTTGGAACACTTCTTGAATTGATTCTTAATGTCAATTTTATTTTATTCAAGTTAATTCAATGATTTAAAATGAATCTGGAACGAATTTAAAGTCAACCAGAAAACTTTCTGATTTTTTATACATTCTGGAGCCGACTCTTGAGTTTCAGAGTCAACTCCCCTCAGAGTACAGAAATAACTGTCTGTCTCGAGTCGACCCATGCAATTTTTCGAGTCGATCCCCGATTCTGTCGAGCCGACTCCATGACTGTGCGAGTCGACTCTGCTCAGACACTAGAGGTGTGATTTTCTAAGCATTTCGCGAGTCGACCCCAACTTTTCATGAGTCGACCTCCGACTTTCAGGAGTTGACACTGTACTTTTGGTGAGTCAACCCTTTGACTTTCTAAACATTTCTATTTTTGGTATCACGACCTCGAGCCGACTCGAAAAAAGCATGAGTCAACTCCAGCAAATCTGGGCAAAATTTTTTCGAATGCCAACTCAGCGTCAACGGTAAGATTTTCGATTAACGGCTATTTTTCTTTTTTCTAATGGCTATATTTTTGCAGAATCTATAAATAGAGAAGCCGTTTTCAAATCAAAGATATACAAACCGAGAGATATTCATTTCAAAAAAAAAGAAAAGAAAAATCGGAAAAACAGAGCTTCATTTGAAAAAATCTGTGATTCAAAATAGAGTGAAATAAAGAGTGTGAAATCCAAGGAAGCTCCTTCTGTGTTCAAGCTCAACAATCCAAGGAAGTTTCAGAAGAAAATCCAAGAGCTATTCAAAAGCATTTCAAGTGATTTTCAACACTCAAAAGAGGAAAAGCTCAAATCAACTCCAAAGTTCATTCCGTGAAGAATCCAAGCTGAGGCCAGATTCTACACTTCAAAAGAGTTGAGGAAAAGAGGAAAAGAAGAAAAGCTCAAAGCCAACCATCTGCAAATCAGGCTTTTCTAAACTTATTCTTACATTTGTTAATCTGCTCATTGAGGAGCTTTGTAACTTGAAAAACATACTTTTGTTTGTGTCTAGTTCAATCTGGGGGATTGAACTAGTGGAGGTAGTCTTACCTCGGTACAAGCTTGGTAAAGCTTGGGTTAGGGTTTTTGTGCTGGTGAGCCCTTGAAAACCAGCTGGGTTCGTTGTGATCCCGGAAAACAACAAGTTTGAGTTGTGAGCTTGTAAAACAACTCGCTGTAATCAGGGTGATTATAGTGTGGACCCAAGTGAATCTTGGGAGTGGACGTAGGTGTTGGATACACCGAACCACTATAAAATCTTTGTGTTTGCCGTGCTTTCATTGACTCTATCTCTATCTCTATTTTATTCACTGCACTTTGTATTTGCATTGCATTGCCTTCATTCATCTTAAGCAAACATTTTTTAAAAGGCTAATTTTTAAAGAACCCAATTCACCCCCCCCTCTTGGGTTGTCATCTGGGCCAACAATTGGTATCAGAGCTAGTGCTCATTAGATTTTGATCACACGATCAAGAGCTAAAGATCCAAATGGCAACACAAGTTGGATCATTTGCTGAAGGTCATTCTACGAATAGACCTCCACTGTTTAATGGTTCAAATTATTCATATTGGAAAGCTAGAATGAGGATATTCATTCAAGCTTCTGATTATGAGCTTGGGGTGTTATAATTAATGGACCTAGTACACCCACACATGTTATTGATGGCACTATTGTTCCTAAGCCCGAAAGGGACTGGAATGATAATGATAGGAAAATGGCACAGCTTAACGCTAAAGCCATGAATGTCTTATATTGCTCTTAGATGCTAATGAATTTAATAGAATCTCCACATGTAATTCCGCAAAGGAGATTTGGGATAGATTAGAGGTTACCCATGAGGGTACCAACCAAGTAAAAGAATCTAAAATTAATATTCTTGTTCATAAATATGAATTATTTAGCATGGAACAATCTGAAACCATTGCATGCATGTACACTAGATTTACAGATATTGTAAATGGTTTGAAAAGTCTTGGTAAGACATATACTAACTCTGAACTTGTTCGAAAAATTCTTAGGTCATTACCAAGATCATGGGAAGCAAAAATGACAGCAATCCAAGAAGCAAAGGACCTCAACACTTTACCCTTAGAGGAGCTTCTAGGATCCTTATGACCCATGAGCTGACTATGAAGCAGCATGTAGAGGAGGACACAAAGAAAAAGAAAGTATTGCCCTCAAAGCTGCAAAAGAAGAGAGCAGCAGTGATGATGATGATGATGATGATGAAGAGACTGCTCTCTTAGCAAAGAAATTTAAAAGATTCATGAGGAGAAAGAAACCCTTCCACAAGAAGAAATTTGGAGCTAAGTGGGAAGGAGAAAAGGATAAAACAAGGACAAGGACAAAGAAAAAGAGAAAGACCCCTTGACTTGCTATGAGTGTAATAAACCGGGGCACTTTAGGAATGAATGTCCTAAATTGAAGAAAGCCTACAAAAAGAAAAAGAAGGCTTATGTGGCGACTTGGAGTGACAGCGAGGAATCTTCTTCCGAAGAAGAAGAACAAAAGGAAGTCGCAAACGTATGTTTATGGCGGACGACAACGATGAGGTAAGTTCCGATAACCCTTGCGATGAATTTGCTTTTGATGAATTATTTGATGCTTTTAATGAACTTGTTGGCGATTTCAAGGTTTTGAAAAAGAAATACAAGATTTTGAAAAATGAAAATTAACTTTCATTAAGAAAAGGAAAATCTTAATAATGAAGTTAAGAAACTTAAATCTGAAAATGAAATTTTAATAAAAGAAAAAGAATCAATTTCCAATGAAAATGATAAACTAAGGAAAGAGGTTGAAAAACATAAGAACATAGTTGATAAGTTTACATTAAGCTCAACTAAATTAGACATGTTATTAAATAGTCAAAAAGCAGTTTTTGACAAAGCCGGATTAGGATATAACACTTTAAGAAAACAAAAATCACTAAAAATATTTTTGTGCGTGCTGGCCAAAGTAATTTTACATGCTTTAAATGTAATCAAAAGGACATAAATCTTATGAATGTAAAATTCTAAAACCTAATAAAAACTTAAATATTAAAGGAAAGAAAATATGGGTTCCGAAAGGAACAATTTTGTTGCTACTAACCATGAAGGACCCAAGAAAGCTTGGGTACCTAAACATAAAGTTTGATATCATTGCAGGAATGTCTTGTGGCCAAGAGATCAAAGAGAAAGTGGTATCTTGATAGTGGCTGCTCAAGACATATGACGGGTGACAAAGAAGAATTCATCACCCTTGAAGAAAAGAAAGGAGGAGTTGTTACATTTGGCGACAATGGCAAAGGCCAAATCTTGGGGTTTGGTAACATTCAAATAACTCCCTCCACATATATTGAAAATGTACTTTATGTTGATGGTTTAAAGCATAACTTAATTAGTATAAGTCAATTATGTGACAAAGGTTTTAAAGTATCATTTGAATCTTCTATATGCACAGTAGCTAATCCCATTGATAATAGCATGTTTTTATTGGAAATAGAAATGGCAATGTATACTGATTGATTTAGACAATTTGTCTACTAATAATCATTGCTTAGTTGCTAATAATGCTAATATGAATGAGATTGGTTGGTTGTGGCATCGAAGATTAGGTCACGCAAGCACACACCTGATTTCAAAACTAATTAGAATGGATTTAGTAAAAGGTTTACCTAAATTAGATTTTGAAAATAACAAAATATGTGATGCATGTCAGTTTGGAAAACAAACGAGAAGTTCTTTTAAATCTAAAAATATTGTTTCAACTTCTAGGCCATTAGAGCTACTTCACATGGACCTTTTTGGACCAACTAGAACCACAAGTCTAGGAGGAAAGAAATATGGTCTTGTGATAGTAGATGATTACTCTAGATTCACTTGGGTAATGTTTTTAGCTCACAAAGATGAGACTTTCTCGATATTCATGAAATTCTTCAAGAAAGTAACAAATGAGAAAAACACTACCATAGTGTCTCTAAGAAGTGATCATGGAACTGAATTTGAAAATCACTTATTTGAAAGTTTTTGCAATGAAAATGGTATTAATCATAATTTTTCTGCACCTAGAACCCCACAACAAAATGGAGTAGTTGAAAGGAAAAATAGACTCTAGAAGACATGGCCCGTACCATGCTATGTGAAAGTAAACTCCCGAAATACTTTTGGGCGGAAGCTATTAACACAGCATGTTACATCCTAAATAGAGCTTTAATAAGACCTATTTTAAAGAAAACACCTTATGAATTATGGCATGATAGAAAACCCAACATTAAATATTTTCATGCATTTGGTTGTAAATGTTTTATTCATAATAATGGTAAAAATAATTTAGGTAAATTTGATGCAAATCTGATGAAGGAATATTCTTAGGATATTCAACAACTAGTAAAGCATATAGAGTATTTAACAAGAAAACTTTAATTGTTGAAGAATCTATTCATGTAGTTTTTGATGAATCTTTAGCAAGTTCCAAAAATTGATGATGAGGAAGATACAAACATTCTTGAAAAGATCTTGAAAAATTAAATATTGATGTATCTTCAGATCATGAACAAGAAGCTAAAGATAATGATTCACCTAATGCTGATGATATAATACTAATCATAATGATGTAGATCTACCTAGAGATTGGAGATATGCTTATAGTCATCCCAAGGAATTGATTATAGGTGATCCATCTCAAGGAATAAGAACTAGATCATCTATGAGAAATATTAGTAATCATCTTGCATTTGTATCTCAAATTGAACCTAAAACTATTGAAGAAGCTGAAAAAGATAATAATTGGATGTTAGCTATGCAAGAAGAATTAAATCAATTCACTAGAAATAATGTATGGACATTAGTGAAAGACCTAAAATCATTCTGTTATAGGATCAAAATGGGTATTTAGAAATAAACTAGATGAAAATGGCATAGTAATTAGAAACAAAGCTAGATTAGTTGCAAAAGGATATAATCAAGAAGAAGGTATTGATTTTGATGAAACCTTTGCACCTGTAGCTAGATTAGAAGCCATTAGGCTATTACTTGCATTTGCATGTCACATGAATTTTAATTTATTTCAAATGGATGTCAAAAGTGCATTTTTAAATGGATTTATAAATGAAGAAGTATTGTAACAACCACCAGGTTTTGAAGATCATGAATTTCAAATCACGTTTTTAAATTGCACAAAGCATTATATGGTTTGAAACAAGCACCTAGAGCTTGGTATGATAGATTAAGTAAATTTTAATTGAAAATGATTTTATAAGAGGAAATGTTGATAAAACATTATTTTTGAAAAGAAAAGATAAAGATTTATTAGTAGTTCAAATATATGTTGATGACATTTTTGGTGCTACTAACAATCTTCTATGTCAAGAGTTTGCTAAGTTAATGCAGGGAGAATTTGAAATGAGCATGATGGGAGAACTCAACTTCTTCCTTGGACTCCAAATCAAACAAAGCAAAGAGGGAATCTTTATCAACCAAACAAAGTACACAAGAGAAATTCTAAAGAAGTTTGGTATGGAATCAATCAAACCCCTCGGAACACCAATGAGTCCTTCATGCAAGCTGGACAAAGATGAAGAAGGTAAGAAGGTTGATCAAAAATATTATCGAGGTATAATCGGATCCCTACTTTACTTAACTGCAAGTAGACCAGACATAATGTTTGCTGTTTGCTTATGTGCTAGATTTCAGTCTGAACCTAAAGAATCACATTTAATTGCTGTTAAAAGAATACTAAGATACTTAAGTGGAACAAAAAATGTAGGTTTATGGTATTCTAGAGACTCAACATTAAATCTGATTGCATATTCTGATTCTGATTATGCTGGATGTAAGTTAGATAGAAAAAGCACAAGTGGTGCATGCCAATTCTTAGGAAGTAACTTAATCTCATGGTTTAGCAAAAAGCAAAATTCGGTTGCATTATCTACTGCTGAAGCAGAATATGTTGCAGCTGGAAGTTGCTGTGCTCAAATCCTATGGATTAAGAGACAACTTGAAGACTATGGTATCACACTTGATAAAACACCTATAAGATGTGATAACACAAGTGCAATAATCTAACTAAAAATC
>UESW01003718.1:24718-44836 GCA_900491605.1 Calamus simplicifolius | reverse complement strand
TCCGATGGTTGCGAATGATCCAAGCCATGATCCCGATCGGCGATGATCGATTTGATGTTGCGATCATCCGATCGGCGAGAACCGATGGTTGCATCGATCCAAGCCATGATCCCAATCGCGATGATCGATCAGACCGTTGCGTTCAATCCGATCAGTGATGATTCGACGGTTGCGATCGATCCAAGCCATGATTCTGATCAGCCATGATCGATCGGATTGTTGGGATCAATCCGACGGTGGGATATATGCGTCGCTAAATAGCGATGCAATAATTCCTTCGTTAAATTAATAATTTTTTTATTTTCTAATTTATTGCATCGCTGAATTAATAAATTTTTTTATTTTCTAGATATTTGCGTCGCTAATGCATCGCTAAACAGCGATGCAATTCGCTGAATTAACGAATTTTTTTTATTTTTTATGATATGCATCGCTAATTAGTCGCTAAATAGCACGCAATTAACAGCGTCACAGAATTAACAAATTATTTTTTAATTTTTGATTTTTTAATTAATGAAAATTTTAAGTAACGAATTTTTAATTTTTGATCCGATGGTTGCTAAATTAATGATTTTTTTTCATCGCTAAATTTTTCATTTTTTTAATTAACGAAACTTTTAAGTAACGAATTTTTAATTTTCGATCTAACGGTTGCGATCGATCCAAGCCATGATCCCGATCGGCGATTATCGATCAGACGGTTTGCGATCCATCCGATCGAAGATGATCTGACGGTTGCGATCGATCCAAGCCATGATTTCGATCGGCGAAGATCTATCCGACGGTTGCGATCCATCCGACTAGCGATGATCCGATGGTTGCGATCCATCCAAGCCATGATCACGATCTGCGATGATCGATCAAATCGTTGCGATCCATCCGATCGGCGATGAGCCGATGGTTGCGATTGATCCAAGCCATGATCCCAATCGGCGATTATCAATCAGACCGTTGCGATCCATCCGATCGGCGACGATCCGACGGTTGCGATCGATCCAAGCCATGATCCCGATCGGCGATAATCGATCAGACCATTGCGATCCATTCGATCGGCGATGATCCGACTGTTGCGATCGATCCAAGCCATTATCCCGATCGGTGATGATCGATCGTACCGTTGCGATCAATCCGATCGGCGATGATCCGACGGATGTGATCGATTCAAGTCATGATCTCAATTGGTGATGATCGATCCGAGGGTTGCGATCAATCCGATCGGCGATGATCTGATGGTTGCGATCGATCCAAGCCATGATCCCGATCGGCGATGATCGATCGGATCGTTGCGATCAATCCAATCGGCGATGATCCGACGATTACGATCGATCCAAGCCATGATCCCGATCGGCGATGATCGATCCGACGGTTGCGATCAAACCGATCGGCGGCGATCCGACGGTTGCGATTCATCTGATCGGCTATGAACCGACGTTGCGATTGATCCGATCGATGATGATCGACGATTGCGATCCATCCAAGCCATGATCTCGATCGGCGATGATCGATCCGACCATTGCGATCTATCCGATCGGCGATGACCAACGGTTTGCAATCGATCCAAGCCATGATCCCGATCGGCGATTATCGATCAGACGGTTGCGATCCATCCAATCGCGACGATCCGAAGGTTGCGATCAATCCAAGCCATGATCCCGATCGGCGATGATCGATCAAAACGTTGCGATCCATCCGATCGGCAATGATCCGACGATTGCAATCGATCCAAGCCATTATCCCGATCGGCGATGATCGATCGGACCGTTGCGATCAATCCTATTGGTGATGATCCGACGGTTTGGATCGATCCAAGCCATGATCCCGATCGGCGATGAACGATCCGACGGTTGCGATCAATCCGATCGGCGACGATCCGATGGTTGCGATCGATCCAAGCCATGATTCCGATCGGCGATGATCGATCGGACCATTGCGATCAATCCGATCGAAGATGATCTGATGGTTGCGATTGATCGAAGCCATGATCCCGATCAGCGATGATCAATCCAACCGTTGCGATCAATCCGATCGGAGACAATCCGATGGTTGCGATCGATCCAAGCCATTATCCCGATCGGCATTGATCGATCAAACCATTGCGATCAATCCGATCGGCGATGATCCGACGGTTGCGATTGACCCAAGCCATGATCCCAATCGGCATGATCGATCCGACGGTTGCGATCCATCCGATCGGAGATGATCCAACGTTGCAATCGATCCAAGCCATGATCCCAATCGGCGATTATCGATCCGACGGTTGCGATCCATCCGATCGGTGATGATCCGACGTTTGCGATCCATCCAAGCCATGATCCTGATCGGCAATGATCGATCAGACCATTGCGATCAATCCGATCGGCGATGAGCCGATGATTGCGATCGATCCACACCATGATCCCGATCGGTAATTAATAATTTTTTTTATTTTTTGTGAAATGCGTCGCTAATTAGTCGCTAAATAGCGACGCAATTAACTCGATCACAGAATTAACAAATTTTTTAATTTATTAGTTTATTATTATTTAATTAATAAAATTTTTAAGTAACAAATTTTTAATTTTCGATCCGATGGTAACTAAATTAATGATTTTTTCATTGCTAAATTTTTGATTTTTTAATTAACAAAATTTTTAAGTAACGAATTCTTAATTTTCGATCCGATGTTGTGATCGATCCAAGCCATGATACCAATCGGCGATTATCGACTAGACGGTTGCGATCCATCCGATCGAGACGATCCGACGATTGCGAACGATCCAAGCCATGATCCCAATCGACGATGATCGATACGATGATTGCGATCCATTCGAACGGTGACATTCCTACCGTTGCGATCCATCCAAGCCATGATCCCGATCGACGATGATCGATTAGACCATTGCGATTAATCTGATCGGGATGAGCCGACGGTTGCGATCGATCCAAGCCATGATCCCGATCGGCGATTATCGATCAGACCATTCTGATCCATCTGATCGTCGATGATCCGACGATTGCGATCAATTCAAGCCATGATCTCGATCGGCGATGATAGATCAGACCGTTATGATCCATCCGATCGGCGATGATCCGATGATTGCGATCGATCCAAGCCATTATCTCGATTGGTGATGATCGATCGAACTGTTGCGATCAATCCGATCGGCGACGATCCGACGATTGCGATCGATCCAAGCCATTATCCCGATCGGCAATTATCGATCAGACCGTTGCGATCAATCCGATCGGCGACGATCCGATGGTTGCGATCGATCCAATCCATGATCCCGATCGGCGATGATCGATTCGACCGTTGTGATCCATCCAATCGGCAACGATCCGATGGCTGCAATCGATACAAGCCATTATCCCGATTGGCGATGATCGATCGAACCGTTGCGATCAATCCGATCGGCGATGATCTGATGGTTGCAATCGATCCAAGCTATGATCCCGATCAGCGATGATCGATCCGAGGGTTGCGATCAATCCAATCAGCAATGATCCGACGGTTGCAATCGATCCAAGCCATGATCCCGTTCGGCGATGATCGAAAAGACCGTTGCAATCAATCCAATCAAAGATGATTCGACGGTTGTGATCCATCCAAGCCATGATCCCGATCGGCGATCATCGATTCGATGGTTGCGATCAATCCGATCGGCGATGATCCGACGGTTGCGATCGATCCAAGCCATGATCCCAATCGGCAATGATCGATCGGACCATTACGATCAATCCGATCGGCGATGATCCGACGGTTGTGATCGATCCAAGCCATTATCCCGATTGGCGATGATCAATCCGACGGTTGCGATCAATCTGATCGACGACGATCCGACGATTGCGGTCGATCCAAGGGATCATCCCGATCAGTGATGATTGATCGGACCATTGCGATCAATCCAATCGGCAACAATCCGACGGTTGTGATCGATCCAAGCCATGATCCAGATCGGCGATGATCGATCCGACGATTACGATCCATCCGATCGGAGACGATCCGACGGTTGTGATCCATCCAAGCCATGATCCCAAACGGCGATGATCAATCAGACTGTTGCGATTAATCCGATCGGCGATGAGCCGACTGTTGCGATCGATCCAAGCCATGATCCCGATCGGCGATGATCGATCTGACCATTGCGATCAATCCGATCGGCGACCATCCGATGGTTGCGATCGATCCAAGCCATGATTTCGATCAGCGATGATCAATCGGGTCGTTGGGATCAATCCGACGGTTGGATAGATGCGTCACTAAATAGCGACGCAATAATTGCGTCGCTAAATTAATAATTTTTTATTTTCTAATTTATTACGTTGCTGAATTAACAAATTTTTTTTTTATCTTCTAGATATTTGCGTCACAAATGCATCGCTAACAGCGACGCAATTCGCTGAATTAACAAATTTTTTTTTATTTTTATAACATGCATCGCTAATTAGTCTTTAAATAGCGACGCAATTAACTGCATCGCAGAATTAACAAATTATTTTTTAATTTTTAATTTTTTAATTTTTGATTTTTTTAATTAATGAAAATTTTAAGTAACAAATTTTTAATTTTCGATCCGACGATTGCTCAATTAACGATTTTTTCATCGCTAAATTTTTGATTTTTTAATTAATGAAACTTTTAAGTAATGAATTTTTAATTTTCGATCTAACGGTTGCGATCGATCCAAGCCATGATCCCGATCGGTGATTATCGATTCAAATGATTGCGATCCATCCGATCGGAGATGATCCAACGGTTGCGATCGATCCAAGCCATGATTTCGATCGGCGATGATCGATCCGACGGTTTGTGATCCATCCGACCGGCGATCACGATCTCCGATAATCGATCAGACCGTTGCAATCCATCCGATCGGCGACGAATCGATGGTTTGCGATCGATCCAAGCTATGATCCCAATCGGCGATTATCGATTAGACCGTTGCGATCCATCCGATCGGCGATGATCCGATGGTTGCGATCGATCCAAGCCATGTTCTCGATCGGTGATGATCGATCAGACCATTACGATCCATCGATCGGCGATGATCCGACTGTTGCGATCGATCCAAGACACTATTCCGATCGGCGATAATCGATCGTACCATTGCGATCAATCCGATCGGCGATGATCTGACGGATGCGATCGATCCAAGTCATGATCCCTATTGGCGATGATTGATCCGAGGGATGCGATCAGTCCGATCGGCGATGATCCGACGGTTGCGATCAATCCAAGCCATGATCCCAATCGATGATGATCGATTTGACAGTTGCGATCAATCCGATCGAAGATAATCTGATGATTGCGATCGTTCGAAGCTATGATCCCGATCGACGATGATCGATCCAACCGTTGCGATCAATCCAATCGGAGACAATCCGATGGTTGCGATCGATCCAAGCCATTATCCTGATCGGCGATGATCGATCAGACCATGCAATCAATCAATCAGAGATGATCCAACGGTTGCGATCGATACAAGCCACGATCCCAATCGGCGATGATCGATCCGACGGTTGCGATCCATCCGATCGGAGATGATCCGACGTGGCGATTGATCCAAGCCATGATCCCAATCAGCGATGATCGATCCGACGGTTGCGATCCATCCGATCGATGATGATCCAACGTTTGCGATCCATCCAAGCCATGATCCTGATCGGCAATGACCAATCAGACCGTTGCGATCAATCCGATCGGCGACGAGCCCATGGTTGCGAACGATTCAAACCATGATCCCGATTGGCATTAACGAATTTTTTTATTTTTTGTGAAATGCGTCACTAATTAGTCGCTAAATAGCGATGCAATTAACTCGATCGCAGAATTAACGAATTTTTTAATTTTTTAATTTTTTTAATTTTTAATTTTTTAATTAATGAAATTTTTTAAGTAACGAATTTTTAATTTTTGATCGACGATAGCTAAATTAACGATTTTTTCATCGCTAAATTTTTGATTATTTAATTAACAAAATTTTTAAGTAACGAATTTTTAATTTTTGAACCGACGGTTGCGATCGATCCAAGCCATGATCCCGATCGGCGATTATCGATCAGACGGTTGCGATCCATCCAATCGGAGATGATCCGACGTTGCAATCGATCCAAACCATGATCTCGATCGGCGATGATCGATCCGACGGTTGCGATCCATCTGAACGGCAACAATCCGACCGTTGCGATCCATCCAAGCCATGATCCCGATCGGCGATGATCGATCAACCATTGCAATTAATCCGATCGGCGATGAGCAACGGTTGCGATCGATCCAAGCCATGATCCCGATCGGCGATTATCGTTCAGACCGTTGCGATCCATCCGATCGGCGATGATCCGATGGTTGCGATCGATCCAAGCAATGATCTCGACCGGCGATGATAGATCATACCGTTGTGATCCATCCGATTGGCGATGATCCGACGGTTGCGATCGATCCAAGCCATGATCCCGATCGGCGATGATCGATCGAACCGTTGCGATCCATCCGATCGGTGATGATCCGATGGTTGCGATCGATCCAAGCTATGATCCCGATCGGCGATAATCGATCCGAGGGTTGCGATCAATCCGATTGGAAATGATCCGACGATTGCGATCGATCCAAGCCAAGATCTCGATCGGTGATGATCGATCAGACCGTTGCGATCAATCCAATCGGCGACGATCCAATGGTTGCGATCGATCCAAACCATGATCCCAATCAGCAATGAACGATCCAACGATTATGATCCATCCGATCGGCGATGATCCGACGGTTGCGATCCATCCAAGCCATGATCCCGAACGGCGATGATCTATCAGACCGTTGCGATTAATCCAATCGGCGACGAGCCGACTGTTACTATCGATCCAAGCCATGATCCCAATCGGACCATTGCGATCAATCCGATCGGTGATGATCCGATGGTTGCAATCGATCCAAGCCATGATCCCAATCATCGATGATCGATCATATCATTGCGATCAATCTAATCGGAGACGATCCAATGGTTGCGATCGATCCAAGCCATGAACCCAATCAGCGATGATTGATCCGACCATTTCGATTAATCCGATCGGCGACGATCTGATGGTTGCGATCGATCCAAGCCATTATCTTGATTGGCAATGATCGATCGAACCGTTGCAATCAATCAGATTGGCGACGATTCGAGGGTTGCGATCGATCCAAGCTATGATCCCGATCGGCGATGATCGATTCGATGGTTGCAATCCATCCGATCGAAGACGATCTGATGGTTGCGATCGATCCAATTCATTATCCTGATCGGCGATGATCGATCCGACGGTTGCGATCCATCCGATCGGCGATGATCTGATGGTAGCGATCTGATAAATGCATAAATAATTAATATTAAACCTATTAATTAATAATTTAACATACCTATTATTATTTAATATTTTAATATTTATATAATATTTTAGATAAAATCTTATCAATTTAAAGAGCCCGATTTTAGGGATTTAATGATGCAAACGGCACTCAAATCGGAGTTAAGATGAGTCCGAAATTGATTTTACATTAATTTATCCGTTTCAGCATGCATTTTAAAGCGAAGTCGGCAAACCCAGTGCCGACTTCATTGTTTCTCAGCCAAACTTCCCTGTTTTCGCACGATTCTTCTCCGATTCAAATTCAAATCTTTTCTCTACCAATTAAGGAATAAATTGGATATGAAGTTATCAAATTGAACGAATTAAATTCATTGAATTTTGATTTTATCCACTTCCGAGATTTTCTCCGTGCAAAGCCGTTGCTTCTCCGCGTTGTTTTTGTTACAGGTTCATTGCTTCTCCGCGTCTGGGCCGCGTTCGGACTTCTATAAATAGTACAAGGAGGGGAGCTAGACGGTATCCATCCAAGATCCCTGCACCCGTTCCAGCCGTGGAGGAGGGAGTGCCCAGGAGCCGTCCGTGTTCTTCCTGGAGGTTCTGTTCCGAGGTGTCCGTGTTCTTCCTGGAGGCTCTGTGCGTCCGTGGGTTCGTCCTCTGTTCGTGGCTTTGGAGGCATCAACAAGAAGAACATAGCATCGCTTGGTTTGGACCGGTTTGGCCCGGTTTGGTTCAGGAATTTATTGCAATTTTATTGTCATGACTTTTTAATTTATATGAAATAAAGTTTCTATATTGTTATTAAATTATATTTAAGTGGAAATAAT
Organism: Calamus simplicifolius; assembly: GCA_900491605.1. Classification (NCBI taxonomy): domain Eukaryota; kingdom Viridiplantae; phylum Streptophyta; class Magnoliopsida; order Arecales; family Arecaceae; genus Calamus; species Calamus simplicifolius. The sequence goes on along the minus strand of UESW01003718.1, from coordinate 36,692 downwards.
TTTAGACTGATCTATGCTTAAAAGGGACGGGCCGTGATCTACGGGTACGGGCCGTGCTCTTATAAGATAGACCATATCTTATTATTTTGCACTACTAATTATTTAATTATTAAATTTATAAATTATTTCAAGATAATCGCTAAAGTCCCTGTGGAATCGATCCCTTACTCTCATCATTCTATTAGTGAAATTAAGGTATTTTAATCGTTGCGCTACGATACGCATTACGATCCATCCAAGCCATTATCCCGATCGGCGATGATCGATCAGACCATTGTAATCAATCCGATCAGCGACGAGCCGACGGTTGCGATCGATCCAAGCCATTATCCCGATCGGCAATTATAGAATAGACCGTGGTGATCAATCCGATCGGCTACGATCTGACGGTTGCGATCGATCCAAGCCATTATCCCGATCGGCGATGATCGACAGAACCATTGCGATCTATCCGATCGGCAATGATCCGACGGTTGCAATCGATCCAAGCCATTATCCCGATCAGCGATGATCGATCGGACCGTTGCGATCAATCTGATTGGCGACGATTCGACGGTTGCGATCGATCCAAGCCATGATCCGATCGGCGATGATCGATCCAACGGTTGCGATTCATCCGATCGGCGACGATCCGATGGTTGCGATCCATCCAAGTCATGATCCTGATCGCTGATTATCGATCAGACTATTGCGATCAATCCAATCGGCGACGAGCCGTTGGTTGCGATCGATCCAAGCCATGATCCCGATCGGTGATTATCGATCAGACAATTGCGATCAATCCGATCGGCGAAGATCCGATGGTTGCGATCGATCCAAGCCATGATCCCGATCGGCGATGATCGATCAGACCGTTGCATTCCATCGAATCGGCGATGATTCGATGGTGGCGATCAATCCAAGCCATGATCCTGATCAGCGATGATCGATCGTACCGTTGCGATTAATCCGATCAGAGAGGGTCCGACGGTTGTGATCGATCCAAGCCATGATATCCTGCTCGGCGATGATCGATTCGACGGTTTCGATCCATCCGATCGGCGACGAACCGATGGTTGCGATCGATCAAAGCCATGATCCTGATTGGCGATGATCGATCAAACCATTGCGATCAATCAGATCGGCGACGAACCGACGGTTGCGATCGATCCAAGCCATGATCCCGATCGGCGATAATCAATCGGACCATTGCGATCAATCCGACGGTTAGATATATGCTTCGCTAATGCGTCGCTAAATAGCGACACAATAATTACATCACTAAATTAATAATTTTTTTATTTTTTGATTTATTACGTCGCTGAATTAATAAAATTTTTTTATTTTCTCGATATTTGCGTCACTAAATAGCGACGCAATTAATTGCATCACTGAATTAACAAATTTTTTTTATTTTTTGTGATATGCATCGCTAATTAGTCGCTAAATAGCGATGCAATTAACCGCATCGCAAAATTAATGATTTTTTTTATTTTTTTATTTTTTTTATTTTTTATTTTTTAATTAATAAAATTTTTAAGTTATGAATTTTTAATTTTTGATCCGAAGGTTGCTAAATTAATGATTTTTTTGTCGCTAAATTAATGATTTTTTAGTTAATGAAATTTTTAAGTAACAAATTTTTAATTTTCGATCCGACAGTTGCGATCGATCCAAGTTATGATCTCGATCGGCGATAATCGATCAGACGGTTGTGATTCATCCGATCGGAGATGATCCGACGATTGCGATCAATCCAAGCCATGATCTCAATCGGCAATGATCGATCCGATGGTTGCGATTCATCCAATCGATGATGATCCGACGGTTGCGATCCATCCCATCGGTGATGATCCGACGATTGCGATCCATCCAAGCCTTAATCCCGAACGGCGATGATCGATCAGACCGTTACGATCAATTCAATCGGCGACGAGCCGACGATTGCGATCGATCCAAGCCATGATTCCGATCGGCGATTATCGATCAGACCGTTGCGATCCATCCGATCGGCGACGATCCGACGGTTGCGATCGATCCAAGCCATGCTCTCGATCGGCAATTATCAATCAGACCGTTGCGATCAATCCAATCGGCGACGATCCGATGGTTACGACCGATCCAAGCCATGATCCCGATCGGCGATGATTGATCTGAGGGTTGCGATCAATTCGATCGGCGATGATCCAACGGTTGCGATCGATCCAAGCCATGATCCCGATCGACGAAGATCGATCGGACCATTGCGATCAATCCGATCGGCGATGATCCGATGGTTGCAATCGATCCAAGCCATGATCCCGATCGGCGATGATCGATCCAAGGGTTTCGATCAATCCGATCGGAGACGATCCGACGATTTCGATCGATCCAAGCCAAGATGCCGATCGTCGATGATCGATCGGACCGTTGCGATCAATCCAATCGGCAACGATCCGACGATTGCGATTGATCCAAGTCATGATCCCGATCGGCGATGATCGATCCGACGGTTGCGGTCAACTCGATCGATGACGATCCGACGGTTGCGATCGATCCAAGCCATGATCCTGATCGGCGATGATCGATCGAACCGTTGTGATCAATCCGATCGGAGACGATCCGACGGCTGCGATCGATCCAAGCCATGATTTCGATCGGCGATGATCGATTCGACCATTGCGATCGATTCGATCGGCGATGATCCAATGGTTGCAATCGATCTAAGTCATTATTTTCCCGATCGGCGATGATCGATCGGACTGTTGCAATCAATCCGATCGGCAAGGATCCGACGGTTGCAATTGATCCAAGCCATGATCCCGATCGGTGATGATCGATTCGACGATTGCGATCCATCCGATCGGAGATGATCCGATGGTTGCGATCGATCCAAGCCATGATCCCGATCGGCGATGATCGATCCGACGTTTCCGATCCATTCGATCGGCGATGATGCAACGGTTGTGATCCATCCAAGCCATGATCCCGATCGGCGATAATCGATCAGAATGTTGCGATCAATCCGATTGGCGATGAGCCAACGGTGGTGATCGATCCAAGCCATGATCCCGATCGGCAATTATCGATCAGACCATTGCGATCAATCCGATCAACGATGATCCGACGGTTGCGATCGATCCAAGCCATGATCCTGATTGGCGATGATCGATAAGACCGTTGCGATCCATCCGATCAGTGATGATCCAACGGTTATGATCGATCTAAGCCACTATCCTGATTGGCGTTGATCGATTGGATAGTTGCGATCAATCCGATCGGTGATGATCCGATGGTTGCGATCGATCCAAACCATGACCCAATCGGCGATGATCGATCCGAGGGTTGCAATCATCCGATCGGCGATGATCCGATGGTTGCGATCGATCCAAGCCATGATCCCGATCAACAATGATCGATCCGATGGTTGCGATCCATCTGATCGGCAATGATCCGACGGTTGCGATCGATTCAAGCCATGATCCCAATCGGCGATGATCGATCCGATGGTTTGCGATCCATCCGATCGGCGATAATTCGATGGTTGCAATCGATCCAAGCCATTATCCCGATCGGCGATGATCGATCAAACCATGTGATCAATCCGATCGGCGATGATCCGATGGTTTTCGATCGATCCAAGCCAAGATGCCGATCGTCGATGATCGATCGGACCGTTGCGATCCATCCGATCAGCGATGATCCGACGTTGCAATCGATCCAAGTCATGATCCCGATCGTGATGATCGATCCGATGGTTGTAATCAATCCGATCGGCGATGATCTGATGGTTGCGATCGATCCAAGCCATGATACCGATCAGCGATGATCGATCGAACCGTTGCGATCAATCCGATCGGAATGATCCGATGGCTGTGATCGATCCAAGCCATGATTCCGATCGGCGATGATCGATTCGACCGTTGCGATCAATTCGATCGGCAACGATCCGATGGTTGCAATCGATCTAAGTCATTATTATCCCGATCGGTGATGATCGATTGGACCATTATGATCAATCCGATCGGCGATGATCCGACGGTTGGATCGATCCAAGCCATGATCCCAATCGGTGATGATCAATCCGAAGATTGCAATCATCCGATCAGAGATGATCTGACGGTTGCGATCGATCCAAGCCATGATCCTGATTGGCGATGATTGATCCGACGGTTCCGATCCATTCGATCGGCGACGATGCAACGGTTGCGATCCATCCAAGCCATGATCCCGATCGGCGATGATCGATTAGACTATTATGATCAATCCAATCGGCAATGAGCCGATGGTTGTGATCGATCCATGCCATGATCTCGATCGACAATTATCGATCAGACCATTGCGATCAATCCGATCGATGATGATCCGACGGTTGCAATCGATCCAAGCCATGATCTCGATCGACAATGATCGATAAGACCATTGCGATCCATCTGATCGGCGATGATCTGACGGTTGTGATCAATCTAAGTCATTATCCCGATCGGCGTGGATCGATCGGGCCGTTGCGATCAATCCGATCGACGATGATCCGATGGTTGCGATCAGTCCTAACCATGATCCCGATCGGCGATGATCGATCCGAGGGTTGCGATCAATCCGATCGGCGATGATCCGATGGTTGCGATCCATCTGATCGGCGATGATCCGACGATTGCAATCGATCCAAGCCATGATCCCAATCGGTGATGATCGATCCGACAGTTGCGATCCATCCGTTCAGCGACGATCCGACGGTTGCGATCCATCCAAGCTGTTATCTCGATCGGCGATGATCAATCAGACCATTGCGATCAATCCGATCGGCGACAAGCCAACAGTTGCGATCGATCCAAACCATAATCTTGATCGACATTATCGATCAGACCGTTGTGATCAATCCGATCGGCGATGATCCGATGGTTGCGATCGATCCAAGCCATGATCCCAATTGGCGATGATAGATCAGATTGTTGCGATCCATCTGATCGGCGATGATCCGATGGTTGCGATCAATCCAAGCCATTATTCCGATCGATGATGATCGATCGGATCATTGCGATCAGTCTGATCGGTGATGATCCGACGGTTACGATCGATCCAAGCTATTATCCGATCGGTGATGATCGATCGAACCATTGCGATCAATCTGATCGGTGATGATCCGACAGTTGCGATCGATCCAAGCCATGATCCCAATCGGGGATGATCGATCCGAGGGTTGCGATCAATCCGATCGGTGATGATCCGACGGTTGCGATCGATCCAAGCCATGATCCCGATCGATGATGATCGATCAGACCGTTGTGAATAATTCGATCGGCGATGATCCGATGATTGCGATGGATCCAAGCTATGATCCCGATCGGTGATGATCGATCCGACGGTTGCGATCTATCTGATCGGCAATGATCCGATGGTTGCAATCGATCCAAGCCATAATTCCGATCGGCGATGATCGATCGGACCATTGCGATCAATCCGATCGAAGACGATCCGACGGTTGCGATCGATCCAAGCCATGATATCCTGATCGGCGATGATCGATCCGACAGTTGCAATCCATCCGATCGGCAATGAGCTGATGGTTGCGATCGATCCAAGCCATGATCCCGATCAGCGATGATCGATCAGATTGTTGCGATCAATTCGATCGGCGACGATCCGACGATTGCGATCGATCCAAGCCATGATTTCGATCGGCGATGATCGATCGGACCGTTGCGATCAATTCGATGGTTGGATATATGCATCGCTAAATAGCGACGCAATAATTGCATCGCTAAATTAATGATTTTTTATATTCTAATTTATTGCATCGCTAATGAGTCGCTATTTAGCGACGCATTTTTTTCGTCGCTCTAAATAGCGATGCATTAGCGACGCAAAAGTAACCATTAAATTTTTTTATTTTTTTTGGGTTTATTCATTGCTAATGTGTCGCTAAATAGCGATGCAATTATTGCGTCGCTAATTAATAATTTTTTTATTTTTTGATTTATTGCATCGTTAATGCGTCGCTACTTAGTGACGCAAATAATGCGTCGTTAATAGCGATGCATTATTTGTGTCGCTATTTAGCGACTCAATAGTTGCGTCGCTAAATAGCGATGCATTAGCGACGCAAAATTAACTATTATTTTTTAAATTTTTTTTGGGTATATGCGTCGCTAATGCATCGCTAAATAGCGACGAAACAATTGTGTCGCTAAATTAACGATTTTTTTTATTTTTTAGTTTATTGCGTCTCTGATGTGTCGCTATTTAGCGACGCAAATATTGCATCACTAAATAGCGACGCAATAATTACGTTGCTAAATTAAAAATTAATTTTTTTAATTTTTTTGGGTATATGCGTCGCTAATGCGTTGCTATATTAATGATTTTTTTAATTTTCTGGGTTTTTGCGTCACTATTTAGCGATGCTTTTTTTTTTTGTGTCGCTAATGGCGTCGTTGTTTGTTTTGTCGCTGAGGCATCGTAATTTGATCGTAATTTAGTTGGTGTTGCTATTTCAGTATTTTCTTGTAGTGTATAATTAACTCTTGTGTATTTATCAAATTACATGCATCGTAAACTGGAATAGATTTAAAATATATAAATATTATATATAATATTTTAAATCATATAAATGCAATTTGATAGTGTTTAAAATATATGATGGCAAATAAAATGTAATCTATTAAACCATATGGACATAATTTGATAGTATTTAAACTCATAATAGTTAAGTATAACATTTCAAACCACATAATTTAATGGTGCTTAAACTATATAGAAGCAATACATATTTTATCCACTATTATGTACTCTAATTTTATATATAATACAATGTTGCCTAATCACTGATCAAATCTTTGGTTAAAGCTAAATCACTACAATGCCGCTTCAATAAAAGCATGCTGAGGAACTGTGAACAACATTTAGCAAATTAACGGTTGAATCACATTTAGCATCTTTTAGGAGATGATGAGGAATCACGACCCCGCTATAAAGCAAAATTAGGTGTTACTCATGACTTTTCGTAGTCTTTCATCTAAATCAAATAATTAAAGGTTTTGAGAGAATGGGCAAAATTTAAATTGTAATCTTATAGGTTTGTGAGTTCCTTGATAGATTTCATTACAAGATCACCTGGTTTTGAGAACAGGCGTGAATTGTAAGGTATATGCATGGTATGGTGGCTTCGCACTCTCCTGGAGGCAACGTATGGATCCAAGGAAAAAAATAAGGCAGTAGGACTAAGAGCAGCTTCATGAAGGGCTAATGAACAAGATGGTGACCCCCCATTCATGGAAGATGAGTCGATGCCAAATGACTTGATATAGAAGACAAAAGATCTCCAACGAGAGCCTGAAAATCATATGACCAGAATTCAATAGATATTATTTAATGTAAATTGAGTAGCTGGTCATTTACTTGGTGACCAGGGACCCAGATGTAATGCTCTATTTTTTTGCTTGGACAAGGCGGCAAGGTGCATCACCATGTGGCCTTCCTTTGTTGACCACTTGGCAACAGCGAGAGATTAATTGAAGGCTAAAATTTGGCCAACGTAAAGGCAAATAAATCCATCAAATGCGCCCCGTGATGTTGGCACTAGAGAAGGATGGATCACCCAACAACACAATATTTTAGAATATTTGTATCTATATTATCTATTATATATATATTTATATTAAATATATAATATGCAAATGTGATCATGCCTAAATTGAACAATATGGTTGTCGTATCATTGATACAATTTGTTAGATAAATTTTATCATCTTTCAAATACTTAAAGATTAAAATTACTTGCTTTGAGAGTTTCCAAGCCGAGTAATCAAGACAAATATATATTGTTTTGACGTCCTATATATCCAAACTTCTCAACTTTTTAGCCATTTGATCCGTATGCTATGTATTGTTTATATACTTTAGCGGTTGCATCACATCTTAAATCATCGATGCAACACCACTATCATCTAATCTAGATCCGACAAAATCTATTTGAAAATTTAGTCAAGTATAAAAAAATCAAGTTTTGCCTGTGCATGTGTATACATACAATAGAACTCTCTACCCAACTTCCATTTACCCTTATCCTATTCAGTTTGCTCTATATGTTATTGTAATAAGGCAATGCTACAATAACTTAGAAGTAAGCCTGGCTAGGCTTAGGCCAAATACAAAGTGCATCGCGGAATTAATAATTTTTTTTATTTTTTGAATGTTTGCATCGCTAATGCGTCGCTAAATAGCGACGGCAAATAATTGCATCGCAAATTAATTGCTAATTTGGCAGGATTAATCGGTAGGAAATTTTTTTATTTTATGGGAAAATACGTCGCTAATGTGTCGCTAAATGGCGATGCAATTAAGTGCGTCGCTGAATTAACATATTTTTTTATTTCCTGAATTAACTGAATTTTTTTTATCTTATGGATATTTGCGTCGCTAATGCGTCGCTAAATAGCGATGCCAAATAATTGCGTCGCTAATTAATCGCTAATTTGCCAGAATTAATCAGCGGGAAATTTTTTATTTTCTAGGAAAATGCATCGCTAAATTGTGATGCAATTAAGTACGTCGCTGAATTAACAATTTTTTTTTTTTATCTGGATATTTGCATCGCTAATGCGCCGCTAAATAGCGATACTAATAATTGCGTCACTAATTAATCGCTAATTTGGCGGGATTAACCGGTAGGAATTTTTTTTTATTTTCTGAGAAATTGCGTCGCTAAATAGCGACGCAATTAAGTGCATCGCTGAATTAACGAATTTATTTTATTTTCTGGATATTTGCATCGCTAATGCGTCGCTAAATAGCGACGTAATTAGTTGCGTCGCTAAATTAACAACTTTTTTTGTGATATGCATCGCTAATTAGTCGCTAAATAGCGATGCAATTAATTGCATCGCAGAATTAATGAATTTTTTTAAATTTTTTAATTTTTTTTAATTTTTGATTTTTTTTAATTAACAAAATTTTAGATAATGAACCATCCAAGAACCTCAGGCATACCGATTACTATAGTTTGGCTACCTTGCATCGGATGGGATTTGTAAAGGTCAATGGGCATTGGGAAAGGAAAGGCAATTTGGATAAGAGAGCCCCTGAGCTTAGACCTTCTGTACCTTTTGTAGCTGGACCGTCTATGAGGGTTCCCTATCCACAGCCTAACAGTTCGGTTCCTATTCCTGTCCCTGCTCCTACCTCTGCTCATGTTTCTGATCAGCCATCTACTTCATCAGTCAGATTTTCAGACTTTCAATTGGAGCAACTTAAAGGTTTACTTGCTACTCAGAAAGATGAATTAAAGATTGAGTTTGATAATCATTTTATGAACTTAAGAGAGACTCTCTACTCATTGGATGATCGCATCAATAAAATCGAGTCCACTCTTGGTTCATCTGCGGAATCCTTAACAACTGATATAAAGAACATATTTGAAGAACTTAAGGATATCTGTGGAGATTCTGAAACTTACTCAAGATGCAATGCCGAGCTTCAAGATAAAATCATGACTGCTTGCTCTTTTGTGATAGAAGATTGAAAGAATTTGTAGCAACTCAAAGTGATGGAATGGGAAAGATTTTAGATCATTTGCAAGAATTATTAGATCCAATCTATGATTTTTATGTAATGATGTAAAAGTTGTTGTTTGATGTTTCATTTTGAAATCTTGATGTAACAGTTGTTGTTTGTTGTTTCATTTTGAAATCTTAATGTAAAAGTGTTGTTTGATGTATAGTTTGATAATTAACAAAGTTCAGTTTCATTTTGTAACACTTGACTTCTTAATGCAATGAAATTATCTTTTGAGCTATCAATTTTAACACTTTACTTAACTTCTCTTAGTCTTTTTGTTGATTACAAAAAAAGGGGAAGAAAGTTATGTCGTATATGCATTAATTATTAGTTAAGCATCGATTGGTATTGATTGATATCAAGCTATTTTGGATATGCACTAATTTAAATAAGCTTAAGTGAAAATTGATATAACTAAATTCCAAGTATCAAACAGGAGGAAGAACAATTGTTAAATTAAACTTCATAGGGGGAGCTTACCTGTGACGATCATATATTTGAAAATTTTGATTTAAGAATCCTATGCATATACTCAATGTTTTTATAATCATCAAAAAGGGGGAGATTGTTGACCCAATTATTGATTTTGATGATTAATAAAGGAATTGAGTATATTTATTGTGTTACTGATGAATTTAACAAGTGTTTCAGGGCTTAAAAATATTTGTTTAATCAAAAGGCATTTAGAAACGTATTTTGAATCAAGTGCCAAAGGTAAGTTTCAAAATTTAGAACCTTTAGTCGACACCTAGAAAGCCTGGAGCCGACCCCATGGCCAATCAAATATCTTTCTGATTTTTGATACGGTCCAGAGCCGACACCCAGAGTTTCGGAGCCGACACCCAGAGTTTCGGAGTTGACACTTACAGTTTCTGGAGCCGACTCCGACACGGGATAGAACGTGTGATTTTTGACTACCTTGGGGCCAACACTTATAGTCTTTTGGAGCCGACACCTGACCATGGCGAGCCAACACTTAACTTTTCAGAGCCGACTCCTCGACGAACTCAGAACTTTCTATTTTTGGATAAACGACTTGGAGCCGACACCTGAAAAGTTGGAGCCGACTCCAACCTGTCAGAAATGGATTTTTAAAATGCCAGATCAGCTCAAATGGTAATATTTCCTTTTCACCTAACTTCTAACGGATATTTTGTTAGAAAAACTTTCTAGGTACATTCCAACGGCTAGTTTTCTCACCAAAAATAGATTAAAAAAATCTATAAAAAGGGGGAGAAAGCTCGTTTGAAAAATAATGGAAAATCGGAGCTAATACAAATCAAAAAAAAAATCCGAGAAGTCTTGAGCCTGAAATCAAAGAGAAAAGTATCCAAGTTCAAATCCTTTCACTCCAAAAAGCTCAAAGAGAAATCCAAGGCGTTCAACTCAAAATATCGAAGGTTTTTCAAAGCTCTGTTTTGGTGTGATTTTCCAACATCTCATTTGCAACATCTGTGAAGAATCAAAGCTGAGGCCTGATTCAATATCTCCAAAGAGAAGAGGAAAAGAAGAAAAGCTCAAATCCAACCTACTTCAAACAGGCTTTTCTAAAACTTGTTTATTTACTTTGAATATTTGCTCATTTGAGAAGCTGTTTGTCAATATAAATATTATTCTTTCTTATTTTTACTAGTTCAATCAGGGGGATTGAATTAGTGGAGGTAGTATACCTCGGGGCAAGCTAGATTAGCTTGAGTTTGGGTTTTGTGCTGGTGAGCCCAAGAAAAAACCAGCTGGGTTCGTTGTGTACCCGAAAAACAATAAGTTTTGAGTTGTGATCTTGTAAAATAACTTGGCTATAATCTAGTTGATTATAGTGTGGACTCAAGTGGAACTTGGGAGTGGACGTAGGTGTTGGATATACCGAACCACTATAAAATCATTGTGTTTGCCATGCCTTAATTGTCTCTCTCTTTATCTCTTCATTTGTGATTGAAATCTATTCTGTACTTAATCTTAATAGTTTTGAAAAGATTAAAAAAAATTTTAGAACCCAATTCACCCCCCCTCTTGGGTTGCCATTTGGGCCAACAATTGGTATCAGAGCAAGTGCTCATTTAAAGTTGATCCAACGATCAAGAGCTAAAGATCCAAATGGCAGCTCAAGCTGGATCTTCATTTGCTGAAGGTCATTCTACAAATAGACCTCCTTTATTTAATGGTTCCAACTATTCATATTGAAAAGCAAGAATGAGAATATTCATTCAAGCTTCAGATTATGAATTGTGGAGTGTCATAATTAATGGACCTAGCACACCCACACACGTAATGATGGTTCTATTGTTCCTAAGCCCGAAAGGGATTGGAATAAGAATGATAGAAAAATGGCGCAGCTCAATGCTAAAGCCATGAATGTTTTATATTGTTCATTAGATGCTAACGAATTTAATCGTATCTCTACATGTAATTCTGTAAAAGAGTATGGGATAGATTAGAGGTTACCCATGAGGGTACAAATCAA
>UESW01003718.1:0-20648 GCA_900491605.1 Calamus simplicifolius | reverse complement strand
GAATTTTTGATACATTATATTTCAATCGATGAATTCTTGAAACATGTCTTGAATCCATGATAAACTTCATATTTAATGTATTCAAGTCAAATTTATTTTAAATTTAATTGGGACAAGTTTTAAAGTCAATCAGAACATTTTTCTGATTTTTGTATCGGTCCCAAGCCGACTCATGGGTTTCCGAGTCGACTCCCCAGTTTGCCTAAGTTTCTCGAGTCGACCCTTGGTTTTCAAGAGTCGACCCCTAATTCTTGCGAGCCGACTCCTGTCTGTGCGAGCCGACTCCGCTCAAACAACAGAACCCATGTTTTTTGAGCACTTCCCGAGTCGACTCCCAGTATTCCTCGAGTCGACTCCCGACTTTCAGGAGCCGACACTTATGTTTTCGCGAGTCGACCCCTCAATGGTTAAAATGTTTCTATTTTGGTAATCGACCTCGATCCGACTCCCTCAGAGCTCGAGTCGACTCCGCGAATTCTGGGCGCAATTTTAAAGATGACACATCAGCCCCAACGGTAAGATTTTTGAAAACGGCTATTTTTCTCTGTCTCTAACGGATATATTTTTGCAGATTCTATAAATAGAGGAGTTCTTTTCAAATCAAAACAACCCAGAGAAATCAAATAGAGAAAAGAATATCATTTGAAAAGAGGGAAAAACAGAGCATATTGAAAAATTATTTTGCTCAAAGAGGAGTGTTTCAAAAGGAGTGAATCCAAGTGAAAGTTTCGTCTACTCCTTCTCATCATTCCACAAAAGCCAGAAGAAAATCCAAGTGCGTTTTAAAGGTCAAATCTACGGATTTTTCAAAAGAGGGAAAAGCTACATCTCAACTCCAAAGACTTCAACGGTCAAGAATCTAGCTGAGGCGTGATTCTACACTTCTAGAGGAGTTGAAGAGAAGAAGGAAGAAAGCCCAAGCATCCACCATCTACAAACAATCAGGCTTTTCTAACCTTATATCATTTTGTACTTAATTTGTATATCTGCTCAAGGGGAGCACTTTATTGTTCAAAAACAATCATTATCATTTTTTGCTGATTCAATCTGTGGATTGAATTAGTGGAGGTTGGTATACCTCGTTACAAGCCGGAGAGCTTGTGTTGGGTTAGTTGTGAGCCCTAGAAAAACAACGTGTAGGTTTTATGCTGGTAAGCCCGAGTTAAAACCAGCTGGGTTCGTTGTGCGCCGGTAAAACAACAAGTTTGAGTTGTGAGCTTGGAAAACAACTCAGCTGTAATCTAGAGAGATTATAGTGTGGACCCAAGTGAATCTTGGGAGTGGACGTAGGTGCTGGTTGCGCCGAACCACTATAAAACTGCCTTGTGTTTGCCGTGCATAGTTTTCTCTATCTCTATCTCTCTTTATTAACTGCTTGTTCATTGCGTATTAGTTAATCTCACTTGCACATCTTGCTAACTAATCATTAATAGCCAAAAAGTCTTAAATTTTTTAAGAACCAATTCACCCCCCCTCTTGGGTTGCCATCTGGGCCAACACTACTTATGAACTATGGAACAATAGAAAACCAAACATAAGATACTTTCATGCATTTGGTTGTAAATGTTTCATTCATAATAATGGTAAAGATAATCTATGAAAATTTGATGCAAAATCTGATGAAGGTATTTTCTTAGGATATTCAACATCTAGTAAAGCCTATAGAGTGTTTAACAAGAGAAACTTAAATGTAGAAGAATCTATTCATGTAATTTTTGATGAATCTTTAGCATCTAGTTCAAGAATAATTGATGATGAGGAAGATACAAACATTCTAGAAAGACATTGAAAAGTTAAATATTGATGTATCTTCAGATCATGAACAAGAAGCCAAAGATAATGATTCCCCTAGTGTTGATGTTGTTGATGCAAATCATAATGATATAGATCTTCCTAGAGATTGGAGATATGCCTATGGTCATCCAAAAGAATTAATTATAGGTGATCCATATCAAGGAGTAAGAACTAGATCATCAATGAGAAACATCAACAATCATCTTGCATTTGTATCTCAAATTGAACCTAAAACTATTGAAGAGGCAGAAAAAGATAATAATTGGATGTTAGCCATGCAAGAAGAATTAATCAATTTACTAGGAATAATGTCTGGACTTGTAGATAGACCTAAAGATCATTCTGTTATAGGATCAAAATGGGTATTTAGAAATAAATTAGACAAAAATGGCATTGTAATTAGAAACAAAGCTAGATTAGTCGCAAAAGAATATAATCAAGAAGAAGGAATTGATTTTGATGACACTTTTGCACCTGTAGCTAGACTAGAAGCAATTAGATTATTACTCGCATTTGCATGTCATATGCATATCAATTTATTTCAAATGGATGTTAAAAGCATATTTTTAAATGGTTTTATAAATGAGGAAGTTTATGTTGAACAACCTCCTGGTTTTGAAGATCATGAATTTCAAATCATGTTTTTAAACTGCACAAAGCACTATATGGTTTAAAACAAGCATCTAGAGCTTGGTATGAAAGGTTAAGTAAATTTTTAATTGAAAATGACTTTATAAGAGGAAATGTTGATAAAACACTATTTTTGAAAAGAAAAGACAAGGATTTATTAGTAGTACAAATATGTTGATGATATTGTATTCGGTGCTACTAACAATCTGTTATGTCAAGAATTTGCTAAGTTAATGCAGGGTGAGTTTGAGATGAGCATGATGGGAGAACTCAATTTCTTCCTAGGACTTCAAATCAAGCAAAGCAAAGAGGGAATTTTCATCAATCAACAAAATACACAAAAGAACTTCTCAAGAAGTTTGGAATGGAGTCAATCAAACCACTTGGAACACCTATGAGCCCTTCATGCAAATTGGACAAAGATGAAGATGGTAAGAAAGTAGATCAAAAATATTACAGAGGTATGATCGGATCTCTTCTTTACTTAACAGCTAGTAGACCAGATATCATGTTTGCTGTTTGTCTATGCGCTAGATTTCAATCTGAACCTAAAGAATCTCACTTAATTGCTGTAAAAAGAATCTTAAGATATTTAAGTGGAACTAAAAATGTAGGTTTATGGTATTCTAGAGACTCAACATTAAACTTGATTGCATATTCTGATTTCGACTATGCTGGATGTAAATTAGATAGAAAAAGCACAAGTGGTGCATGTCAATTTTTAGGATGTAACTTAATCTCTTGGTTTAGCAAAAAGCAAAATTCGGTTGCATTATCAACTGCTGAAGCAGAATATGTTGCAGCTGGAAGTTGCTGTGCTCAAATCCTTTGGATTAAGAGACAACTTGAAGATTATGGCATAACACTTGATAAAACTCCAATTAGATGTGATAACACAAGTGCAATTAATTTAACTAAAAATCTAATTCAACATTCAAGAACAAAACACATTGAAATTAGATATCACTTTATAAGAGAACATGTAGCTAATAATGAAATTTGTCTTGATTATGTTAATACTGAAGAACAATTAGCTGATATATTTACAAAACCTTTGAGTGAAGAAAGATTTTGTTATCTTAGAGGTGAATTAGGGATTTGTGACCCTTTGGAATGATTTTGAAACTCTAAGGAATGACTATCTAGATTTCTATTAATTTCTTGATATTCTTTCATAATTTTAAGGACAAATTATCTAGTCATCTGAGCAATTTGTTCCTCATATCCAAAGATTTTTTCAAAATTTTATTGAACCTATTGTGACAAGTTTCAGTTGTTTGAATCTCAGTTATTTTTTTCTCTGAAACTGTCAGTGGAGTCGACACCTCAGTTGAGGAGTCGACACCTTGTCTGTGTCGCTCTCGGTCCCTGACCTTGGAGCCGACACCCGTATAAGTGGAGCCGACTCCAGTTCGAGCGCTGACTGTGTTAGCGATTTGGAGTCGACACCCGACTTTGCGGGAGTCGACACCTGGGGTCCCAAATCGACTTTATTAGGGCAGAGTCGACACCTCGTCATTTCATCTCTTTTCAAATCCTTCCAAACTCTTCCCAAACTCTCTCAAAGCCTCCCCATCTCTAATTCCACCCTATTCAAGCCTTCCTAAGGATCTAATGGCACCTAAGAGGAGAGGATCAGTGCTTGGAGTGCCCGTAGCAACAGGAAAACGATCGGCGAGACGACCCGTGCGCGAGCCGTCTCCGAGTGATTCCTCTTCAACTGCTTCGGACAATCCAGACCCTTCATCTCCTCAGGTAGATACCCTAGCAGGGAGAGTGATAACATGGGTAGAAAAGTTGATTTCGAGTTCTTTCAATCCGAGGGCTTCTCTATTGGGAATCAAATCAAGGAACTAGGCTGGGATAAAGTGTTCTCTAGATGTTCCTACATATCCAGCTCTTGTCAAGGAATTCTATTTCAATCTGTCGAGAGGTGACGGTGGAATCGTGAGCTCAGTCAGAGGTAAAAGGATCCATCTCACTTTTCAGAAATTAGGAAACCTCCTTAGCATTCCCATTACTGGATTAGTTGCCGACATCCACAGTGAGAGGTCAGCCGCTCTATCGAGGATGTTAGGGAGAGAAGTTACAGAATTTGAGGAGATTAGGGCTAACCAACTGCCCTTGGAACTAAGATTACTTCATAATATTTGCAGTAGAATATTTTTCTAAAAACCGATCGATTTGAGTATGTCTCCGAGCGAGACATTGTTGTGATGGATAGTGTATTGACCAGTCAACCCATAAATTTAGCTGCAATGATGATATTTTATATGGCTGAGGCTGGAGGAAAAGAAGATCATCCTTACCCTATGGCATGGTGCTAACTATGGTTTTCAGAAGCCAAGGTGTTGTGATATTAGACAATGAACCTTCTAAGAATCTCAGGCATACTGATTACTACAGTTTGGCCACCTTGCATCGGATGGGATTTGTTAAGATCAACGGGCAATGGGAAAGGAAAGGCAACTTGGATGAGAGAGCCCCTGAACCTAGACCTTCTGCATCTTTGAGGCTGGACCATCTGTGAGGGTTCCCTCTCCGCAGCCTAGCAGCCTGTTCCTGCCCCTGCACCCGCTCAGTTCATGTTCAGTCATCCACTTCATCAGTTGGTTTTTCAGACCTTCAATTGGAGCAACTCAAAGGATTGCTTGCTGCTCAGAAGGATGAATTGAAGACTGAGTTTGATAATAAGTTTATGAATCTTAAAGAAACCCTTTATTCCCTGGATGATCGCATTGGCAAAATAGAATCAACTCTTAGTTCATCTGCGGATTCCTTAAGTAATGATCTAAAAAATATTTGAAGAACTTAAAGATATCTATGGAGATTCTGAGACCTACTCCAAGTGCAATGCCGAGCTTCAAGATAAAATCATGACTGCTTGCTCTTTTGTTGATAGAAGGTTGAAAGAATTTGTAGCTACTCAAAGTGATGGAATGGGAAAGATTTTGGATCATTTAACAAGAATCATTAGAACAATTTGTAATTTTCATGTAATGAAGTCAAGCTTTTTTTTGGTGTTTGATGTTTGTAATGAAAGTTTAAAATTTGATGTAATGAAAGTACAATTTCTTTTTGTAATACTTGACTTTTGATGAAATGAAATTATCCTTTGATCTATCAATTTATCATTTGACTTAACTCTTTCTAACCTTTTTGTTGATTACAAAAAAGGGGGAGAAAGTTATGTCGTATATGCATTAATTAGTTATGCTTTGATTGGCATTTTATTGATTGGCATTTTATTTGATTGGTATCAACTGATTTTGGATATGCAAATAAGCATAAGTGACAATTGATATAACTGAATTCTAAGTATCCAACACTAAAATGTAGAGCAAAAGGAAAAACAACTGCTAAATTGAACTTCATAGGGGGAGCTACCTTTTCAGGGGGAGCTTACTTGTGAGGATCACTTTCTTAAATTTTGATTTAAAAATCCTATGCATATACTCAATGTTTTTATAATCATCAAAAAGGGGGAGATTGTTGACCCAATTATTGATTTTGATGATTAATAAAGGAATTGAGTATATTTATTTGATTACTAATAGATTTGATAAGTGTTTCAGGGCTTAAAAATATTTGATTGATTTAAAGGAATTAAGAATCATGTTTTGAATCAATTGCAAAATACAAGTTTCAAAGTTTCAGAGCCTGGAGTCGACACCTAGGAATGCTGGAGCCGACCCCATGGCCAGTCAAATATTCTTCTGATTTTTGATACGGTTCGGAGCCGACACCCAGAGTTTTGGAGCCGACACCCAGAGTTTGGAGTCGACACTTACAGTGTCTGGAGCCGACTCCGATGCGGAGACAGAACGTTAGATTTTTGACTACCTCGGAGCCGACACTTACAGTCTTTTGAAGCCGACACCTGAGTATGGCGAGCCGACACCTAACTTTTTCGAGCCAACTCCTCGACGAACTCAGAACATTCTATTTTTGGATAAACGACTTGGAGCCGACCCCTGAAAAGTTGGAGCCGACTCCAACCTATCTGGAACGAAATTTTAAAATGCCAGATCAGCTCTAATGGTAATATTTTCTTTTTACCTAACTTCTAACGGATATATTTTGTTTGAAAAACTTTCCAGGTACATTCCAATGGCTAGTTTTCTCACCAAAAATGGATTAAAGGAAATCTATAAAAAGGGGAAGAAAGCTCGTTTGAAATAATGGAAAAATCAGAGTGAATACAATAAAAAATCTGAGAAGTCTTGAGCCTGAAATCAAAGAGAAAAGTATCCAAACTCAAATCCTTCCACTTCAAAAAGCTCAAAGAGAAATCCAAGGCGCTCATATTGAAAAATCGGAGGATTCCCAAAATAGAAGAAGAAGCTCTGTTTTCTCAACTTCTCATCTGCAACATTTGCAACGAATCAAAGCTGAGGCCTGATTCAACATCTTCAGAGAGAAGAGGAAAAGAAGAAAAGAAGAAAAGCTTAAATCCAACAATCTTCAAAACAGGCTTTCTAACCTTGCTTATTCATTTTGAATATTCGCTCATTTTAGGAGCTTTGTATTATTGAAAAACATTATTCTTTCTTGTTTGTGCTAGTTCTATCAAGGGGATTGAACTAGTGGAGGTAATATATCTCGGGTCAAGCTAGATTAGCTTGAGTTTAGGGTTTGTGCTGGTGAGCCCGAAAAACCGGCTGGGTTCGTTGTGATCCCTGGGAAATAACAAGTTTACGTTGTGATCTTGTAAAACAACTCGACTGTAATCAAGAGGATTATAGTGTGGACCCAAGTGGATCTTGGGAGTGGACATAGGTGTTGGATACACCGAACTACTATAAAACCTTTGTGTTTGCCGTGCTTTGATTATCTCTTTCTCTATCTCCTTGGTTCTACTTAACATTCGCATTGCATTTCATCTATCTCCAAGCACATAGTTGTTAAAATTTTTTTTAAGAACCCAATTCACCCCCTCCTCTTGGGTTGCCATTTGGGCCAACACCAGTTGTCTACGACTGCTCGGTTGTTGAATATTAAGGCAGAACATCGATTATCAGAAAAGGCGTTCAATTCTGTAGCTGGGTTAATCAAGGAAATTTTGCCAAATGATAATGTTGTAGTAGACAGTTTTTACTCAACGAAGAAGTTGTTGCGTGGGCTTGGGCTCCCAGTTAATAAGATCGATTATTGCTTGAACAATTGCATGATATATTGGGGTGAAGACTCAGAGCTGCGATGGTATAAGATTTGTGGGCAATCAAGGTACAAAAATGGCGAAGGGGAAGCTAGTACTAGTAGGAGGAAAAGTGTGGCTTACAAGAGGATGCATTACTTTCCTCTCACTCCACGCCTGCAGAGATTATACAGATCTGAGGCTACAGCTGCTGATATGAGATGGCATGCCGAACATGAATCAAAAGAGGATGAATGCGGCATCTGTCAGATTCAAAAGCTTGAAAGCATTTCAATAAAATCAACCTGATTTTGTTGAAGATATAATGAATGTGAGATTAGGTCTTTGTACCGATGGCTTCCAACCATTTGGTCAAGCGGGCCAACAGTATTCATGTTGGCCTATGATACTGACTGTATATAACCTTCCTCCATGGAAGTGCATGAAAGATTCTGTAATGTTTTTGACAGTTTTGGTTCCAGGACCATCAAATCCAAAGGAAAAGATTGATGTCTTCCTGCAACCGTTGGTGGCCGAATTGAAAATGTTGTGGGAAACAGGAGTCCTAGCCTACGACATTTCTATGAAACAGAATTTCATCATGAGAGCTGCTTTGATGTGGACAATAAGTGACTTCCCCGCATATGCAATGTTGTCTGGTTGGAGCACTGCTGGACGTCTGGCATGCCCCCATTGCATGTATGATTCGGATGCATTTACATTGCAGAAGAGTGGTAAGCAGTCATGGTTTGATAATCATAGGAAGTTCTTGCCTCCAAATCATCCTTACAGGCGTAACTTGACCGTCTTTCGGAAGAACAAAGCAGTCACAAAATTCGCCGAACCGGTTAGGTCCGGCACGGATATATTTGATACTATAGAGCATTTGGGGTTGAGGTATGCTTGGGAACCGATGCAGATAGAATAAATGGTTGTATATGTAAAGAACATAACTGGAAGAAGAGGAGTATATTTTGGGATTTGCCGTATTGGAGCACAAATCTTATCCGGCACAACTTGGATGTTATGCATATCGAGAAAATTTCTTTGATAACATATTTAACACGGTGCTAAACATCCCGGGAAAAACCAAAGACACTGCAAAGTCAAAAGAAGAACTTAATCAGTACCCTTGTGGTCCTCCTCAACTGTGGGAACACCGGCTGAGGTACCGATGTATGTATGTGGCTGTTTGTTCCAACCACATCTTCCTCCTCCACATCCTCGGAGTTTCCATCTTCAGTTTGCACTCGGGGAATTTCTCCATCATTGACAGGATCGAGTTCTATAAACTCATGTTTCTTTTCTTCCACTGCATTCTTCCTGTCTTTGTAAGTATGCTCTTCATCAAATACCACATTCCTGCTCCGAATGATCTTATTGTTCTGAAAATCTCAGAGCTTGTAGCCATACTCATCGCCACCGTATCCAATGAAAACACACTTTGTAGACTTGGAGTTTAACTTACTCCTCTTCTCTTTCTCAATCAGAGAATAAGTAATGCAGCCAAATACTTTAAGAAAAGAAAGTTTTGCCTATTTTCCTGTCCAAACCTCCTCTGGAATCCCACCATCCAATACACTGGATGAACTCCTGTTGATCAAATACATTGCGGTGTCCAGTGCTGCCGCCCAAAAATATGTAGGTAGACCTGAGTCAAACCTCATACTCCTCTCTCTCAAGAATGGTCATGTTCATTCTTTCTGCCACACCATTCTATTCTGGTGTCCCTGGGATGGTCTTGATCCTTCTGATTCCATGCTCTGCGCAGTAGACATCAAACTCACTGCTGCAGTATTCACCACCGTTATCTGTCTTGAGACACTTGAGACTTGCTCCAGTCTGGCTTTCACACATGACTCTCCATCTTTTGAAGATGCCAAAGACCTCAGACTTTTCCTTCATAGTAAACACCCAGACTTTCCTGCTGAAATCATATAAACGTGACAAAGTACTTATTGCCCGCATATGATGCCACTGGTGCTGGACCCCAGACATATGAATGAACCAACTCCAGCCTCTCAGTCTTCTTTTGAGTTCTTACTAACTGAAAACTCACTGCTTTCTGCTTACCATAGATACATTCTTCACAAAACTCTAGATTCATCTTCTTTAGCCGAGGTGGAAGCTCTCTCATGTGTAGAATATTCAAGTTCTTCTCACTAAGATGACCGAGCCTCTTATGCCATAATGTAGTCACTGTACCCGTGTCTCCTGCTGCCACTGAAACTGAACTCTCACCATCTGCCAAAAAGTAGAGAGTGCCTATCCGCTTCCCTTTGACAACAACCATAGACCCTTTAGTAATATTCCATTGAGAATTACCAAAAATGGATACATAACCCTCAACATCAAGCTGGCTGGTAGAAATTAGGTTTTTCTTTAACTTTGGGATGTATCCGGCTTGTGCAAGCCTCAATTCTCCGCCTGTCATTGGCTTCAGTACAATTGTTTCTTTACCCACAATTCTGCACTGCTGTCCATTGCCAACTGTGACATGACCAAAATTTCCTTGGACAAAATCTGAAAATAGGTGTCTCTTTGAGCTGCAATGGTAAGAAGCCCTTGTGTCTACAAACCACAGATCTGAGTTTGCCCCATCGCCGGCTGACAGGCACACATCCTCAAAATTACGCTCAATAGTACTCACAACATTTGCTTCCTGACCTTCTATCTTGCTCTCTGCATCTTTTTCTTTCTTCTTACCCCAACAATCCTTGCTCATGTGACCTTTCTTCCCATAGTTCCGACACTTCATGGGAAATCTCCCTTTGAACATTCCTCTGCTCTTGGACCGCCTTTCTCTGACTTCTTCCTCTCCTGTGATCTTTCTCTGGTATCCACCATGAGTGCAGCACTTGTAGAAGTCCCACCCACAGCCTTTCTTCTCATCTCATTATTCAATATACAACTAACTGCATCATTGAATGTAAGGATACCTAATACTGAGTTGCTGGCTATCATCACAAGACTGTCCCAACTCTCTGGCAAGGAACATAAGAAAAGAAGAGCCCTGAATGAATCATCAAAAGCAACAGAGACCAACTCCAATTGATTAATCATCGTGTTGAACTCGTTCAGATGCTCCGTCACTAAACTATTCTCAGCCATCTTCAAATTGAAGAGCTTTTTCATGAGAAATATCTTGTTTGAGATGGAAGGTTTTTCATACAGCTTTGTTAAAGTGGTCATCATATCCACGGTGGTCTTTTCTTTGCAATATTATACGCCACTTAAGGTGTCAACGATAATCTGATCGTGGCCAGGGCTTTCCTATCCAGAATCATCCAATCAGAGTCGCTCATTGAATCCGGCTTCTTTTCCTCTAATGGAAGGTAAAGATCCTTTTGATATAGGTAGTCCTCAATTTGCATCCTCCACCATCCGAAATTGTGACCATTGGATTTCTCGATTTTGATCTTGTCTTCTACCATCTCTTTATTGATCTGTCCGACCGTAATAATATGAAGAAAACCTGGCTCTGATACCAATTTGATAGGGAATACAACAAATATTTCTTTAATAAGATCGCTATTGGTACGGCCAAGCACGCAGTTGCGATAAAATCAACAACAAAAAAACAGAATAATAATAGGAACCAAAATCCAAAAGAAAACAGCGAGAGACGAGGATTTAACGTGGTTCACCCAAACTGGGCTACGTCCACGGCGGCACAGAATCTGCAAGGCTTCACTAGGAGTTGAATCAGGTACAAGCTCTCAAAACACTCTCTCTTAGAAACTGTTATGATCCAGATTTCAGAACTTTCTCTCTACAGCACACAGAGAATGTTCTCTTAGAGCCTCCCCTTTGTTTTTCGCTCAACTTCACCGATTGAAGAAGACACCCCAAGGATAGAAGACTCTCTCCTCCAATCTAATCTTATCCCAAAACTGGCTCCAAAAATGGACTAATTTGCTGCCTTGAAAATCTCCAACAAATCCTCCCCAAGATTAGATTTGGAAGTTGCAATAAATCCTCTCCAAAATCAGATTTGGAAGTTGCAACAAATCCTCGTCAAAATTAGATTTGGAAGTTGCAACAAATCCTCCCCAGAATCAGCTTCCTTAGTTGGCCAAATCGAATTCAAAATTCGAATTCAAACTCCCTCTTGATGAAATTAAGCTCCATCCATAACACTGCATGCCTCCATGGCGCTTTGGTGGGCCATGAGATCGAGCACTCGATTAACGATCTTGAAGTGTGTATATATATATATATATATATATATATATATATATATATATATGGAAGGTTCATATTCTTTGGGTACTGTACTACAGAACCTCCATCCCATGTGAGATATATTTGTATTAATCCTGTGCTAGTTAGAGCGAAGATTGAAATCTCACACCAATTAATGTACGTTAAAACTGGGGTGGCTAACTCCACCAGGGCTAGCTGCAACTTCGAGGAGCAATTGAAAATTTGCATGTCATCTAAAGTATTTTAGTTTTCTCATATTGTATAGTTTTTTGATATTGGAGTGATAGATTTTGGTGAATTCAAGAGATGGTCGAGTGCATCCATGCCATGCCATTTTCCAGCATTTTTTAGGCCGCGGAAATGCTGCATCGTTTTCGGCTTTGCATTTCTTCCAAAATGATGGCTTTGTATTTTGAGTCCCATTCAGGAATCCTACCATCAATATAAGCCGTATTTATTAGAAGACACGAGGAGAAAGTGATTGAGTGCTGTTGCCGCCGGGATCCGTCCTCCGACTCGGGCGCGGTCGATCTCCAGGAAGAGGGGGACGGACCTGCAAAAGAAGTCCACACGCGGGGGATGCTGGGGGTGGTCCTCCGCGGAAGACCCTCCGACGCTCAAGTCAGAAGAAATCGGCGATCAACCAGACAGTGGGGAGGTGGATCTCTCCGGGAGGCCTCTCCGGGGGCGGCCAATCGGAAGCTCCAGAGGGCAGGAGCGCCGACGGGCTGCCGGAGAGAGCAGTGGGGGTGCCCGTGTGTGTGTAGAAAGAGGCACGTGCGTGTGCGCCAGGAGATATGCGTACCTAAGGGAATCTGCGAGTCTGATATTTATAGACTGTCACCTGGGTCTTGAGCGTCTTTTGGAAGGTTCGGAGGTTGTTACGATATGGAGGCGGATAGAATCAGGCCGTTGTGGGGCCGTAAGAATCCATATCCCGTTTGTTCAGGGATCGACGGCTGGGAGAGCTCCTTGATGTCTCGAGATCAGGTGGAGTAGGCCCGGGGCAGTTATGATAGGTTTTAGGCCACGTCCCGACATGATTCCTTATCTAGGATGCCGTTCTGGTAGGCCCGGGCTCTCCCGCGGAGGTAGGTGTTAGGTTGTGGATCGCTCGATGAAGTCGAGCTACGGAAGCCAGAAGGGCCGAGCTATGGAAGCCCGGAGGGGCCGAGCTATAGAAGCCCGGAAGGGGCCAAGCTACGAAAGCCCGGAGGGGCCGAGCTACGGAAGCCCGGAAGGGCCGAGCTAAGGAAGCCCGGAGGGGCCGAGCTACGGAAGCCCGGAAGGGTCCGAGCTACGGAAGCCTGGAGGGGCCGAGCTATGGAAGCCCGGAGGTACCAAGCTATAGAAGCCCGGAAGGGGCCGAGCTACGGAAGCCCGGAGGGGCCGAGCTACGGAAGCCCGGAAGGGCCGAGCTAAGGAAGCCCGGAGGGGCCGAGCTACGGAAGCCCGGAGGGGCCGAGCTATAGAAGCCCGGAAGGGGCCGAGCTACGGAAGCCCGGAGGGACCGAGCTACGGAAGCCCGGAAGGGCCGAGCTATGGAAGCCCGGAGGGGCCGAGCTATGGAAGCCCGGAGGGGCCGAGCTATGGAAGCCCGGAGGCGACGAATGGAGGAGGTTAGCCTTAACCGCCTCGTACGGATATTAATGTAATGACGATTTTACCCCCCAACACATGCCCTCCATTTCCTAGTTTGAAGCGTAGGTTCGGGCGTAGGGAGTACAAGTTCAAATGGCGCATCCTGGATGGGACGTCTTGGTTTAGATAGCTCGTGCAATGATGCCCTAATTAATGCGACAGGGCCATTTCGCCTTCGGGGATAAGGCTCCTCCACGAGCGACGGTTGGGATTGTGCCACGCTACGAATCCCGATCGATCGAGCGTCTGTCGAGGCGATTCCGGACGCCTGGGATGAGACGCCCCACCTCCTCAGGGCGGCTTCCTTGGCGGAGAAGCGAAGCGACAGCCGCATTGTATATATATATATGTGTGCATGCTCTCGGCGTCCCCTCGTCTTGCTTTCAGGAGAGTTCTGGCCTTTCATCTTCTTCGACGCTTATCGTTTTCACTTGGTACTTTTTTCAATCGAGATGGCGATGAGCCCCGACGACGTGGCCTCAGAAATCGTTGCCGAGGACTTGGGGAGGATTCACCAGTGGTATGGCATGCCCTCGGATGTCGTTCTGCGGGCGCCAAAATCCGGAGATAGGGTTACTCGGGATTTAGAGTCTGGGGTTTTTGTCTATGAAGATGGTTTGAAGGTGGGTCTCCGTTTCCCTCTCCACCCCCTGGTGAAGGAGATCATGACCCACTATAATATCTGCCCATCAATGGTGGCCCCAAACAGCTGGCGGAACATCGTCGGATTCATTTCGATGTGTCACCAGATTCAAATCGTCGCTACTCTCCCCCTTTTCCGCACCTGCTACCATTTGATTCCTGGGAGGAAATCAGAGTGGCCCTACATCGGACCCCGGAGATCTTTCAATGTTATTGCGGATAAGCCATCTTCCATCAAGGGGTGGAAGAGTCGGTTCGTTATCGCGGAGGGGAACATCGGTTCCGGCTTCCCTCGGAGATGGGGGGATTTTGTGAGGGATGCGGAGACGCATCCGGTTTTATCGGTGCAGGAGGAGAGGGACTTGGATGTCCTTCGTAATGGACAGGTGTTTTCGGCCAATGACTTGCTATCGGAGGGGGTCCTCTTCGCAGCCGGGCTCAGCCCTCTGGACCCGCAAGGTGAGTCCCTTTCTTGCTGTGTGTTTT
The DNA here is from genome assembly GCA_900491605.1 of Calamus simplicifolius. Taxonomy (NCBI): domain Eukaryota; kingdom Viridiplantae; phylum Streptophyta; class Magnoliopsida; order Arecales; family Arecaceae; genus Calamus; species Calamus simplicifolius. Next base: position 6,112 of record UESW01003718.1, on the reverse strand, counting down.
TCTCGATTAATGTGTTTGGACCTGAGTACGTGTGTTCCGTTCTGATAGCCGCAAGGTTGGCATTGTCGAACCTCTCTAAGAGGAAGAGAGGAAAACACCCAGGGGAAGGTAGCGGCGCGGATAGTGGCCGGCCCGAAAAAAGGGCTCATACTTCTGCAAGAAGCCCGCCGGACGCCAGAGCAGTCACGGCAGAAGCGCCGGGGGCGAAGGAGGGCCCGGGGAGAGCGGTTATGGCCTCCGACCCTCTCGTGTTAGAGATCTCGGACAGCTCGGATGAGGCTCTGTTGGCTCGTCCGACCGCGTCCCCCCCGAAAGAGGAAACAGCGGCGGATTTGGCGGAGGTGGTCATCGCCGTGGAGCCTGCTATCCTTGCGGGATCGCCGTCGGCTCCGGCAGGAGAGGAAGAGGTGGCAGCCACAGCCGGGGAGGTTCAGGGGGAGCCTTCTCTCGGTCTCTCCGCAGGGGAGTCCGGTAGCAGTGAGGCAGGTCAGACCGAGGCCTCGGAGGAGCCTACGGAGGAGATGCAAGCGGTAGGACGGGCCGAGACCCCGGGGGGCCCAGTGGCAGAGAGACAGATGGTGGTAACCGAGGAAGGGACGTCGAAGGAGGAGACGCGGCAAGGCGGGAGCTCCGCATTGGGAGCTTCTTTGAAAAAGGTTTTGGGGAGGCTGGCGCTTGGGCTAGCCGAATTATCCGAAGAAGTCCAAGCCAGGGCCTTGACAGAGGAGGCTGGGAAATTGGGGGCCTCTCAGGTGGAGGTTGCCCAAGTCGGTCCCTCAGGCGGGGATGGTCAGCCCAGCAGTTCAGGCGCCGGCGTTGAGGAGGCGTTTTCCGCGTTGATGAGGTCGGCCCTGTATCCGGGCGCAGACCCTTCGTCGGACAAGTTTGCCAACTTGGAGTTGGTGGATGCTGCGTTCGGTCAGCAAGGTGTGGCCGAAAGTATCCATCTCCTCCCGACATCGACAATACAACCCTGATGAGGATGACTCGGGCCTATGCCTCACGGGTAAGTTTCTTTTCTTGTGCGGTAGATGTTTCCCGATTGACCCCATCGCGGGTTTTTATTCACCTTTTGTCTCGCAGAGTGTTTTGCTTTCCCGGGCGATATGCTGGCGCTTGAGTTTGGCGATAGGGGCCAGCATTCAGGCCAGGCGGGACAATGCCGAGCTCCAATCATGACTAAAAGTGTCTGAGAAGTTCGAAGAGCTTATGGATATGACTGATAGGAGCTTGAAGGGAATAAGGGCAGCACACCAGGTCGCTCTGGTCGAGGTATGCAAGCAGAAGCGCAGGGTGGAGGAGTTGCAGAACTCCTGGCGAAGAATGACAACGCATGCTTGGAGCTGGCCAGAATCGAGTCAAAACATTCTGCAGAGGTGAAGGCGATGCAGAGAGAACATAGCGAGAGTATGGGTTGGCTGGGGAAGCAAGCTGCCGATGAGAGGAAGCGTTTAACTAGGATGCTTGGCGAGGTGGAGGAGCGACTGAAGCGCCGTGACAGCGAAATTGCCCATTTGAGGGAGGGCGCTAAATGGCAACAAGGGGTGATAGCTCGGGTGAACAACGAGCTATCCCATGCCCGGGAGGATGCTGAAGCCAAGCAGTTGAGGATCAATAATCTGCAGGAGAGAGTCGAGCTGGTTGGGGCCGATAGAACAAGAGCCAGGAGTGAGGCTGAGGAGTCGGCCAAGAGGTTGGCCAGACGAGAGGAGGAGGTACGACCTCATTCTCCCCCCCCCCCCCCCTTTTTAGCTTTTTTCTATTGGTTTCTTGTGACGCCGACTTATTTTGGCTTTTTCAGATGGCGGAGTTGGGGCTGGAGGTTCGGACTCTTCAAGGCGAGCTTGTGTCCAGCCGCAACAAGAGCTCAGAATTCGAGACGCGGGCCGGCGAGTTCGAGGAGCAAAATATCATTTTGCGGGCCCAAGTCGCAGAGGCTGAGAAACAGGCTGCTGAGGTCAACATGCAGCTCACCATACTCAAGGGGAGGCAGGATGCTATCAGTGTTGGCGCCTTCCAACTTGGGCAGCAGGAATGCAAAGAGAAGATATCCAGCGAGCATCCGGAATGAGATATCTCTTTCCTGGATGCCGAAACCCCTGATGACGGTGAGTCCGAGGGGGAAGAAGAAGATGAATACGTTGACGTTTCTGACACTGATCCTGGTGCCGTCCCGGGTCCTGGTGAAGCCGTAATTCCTGGGGGATGGCCGCAAACTGCCGCTGAGGGGGCAAAAGTATTAGAGAAGGGCGAGTCTAGTCATACTTTCGCAGATGTAACTGAAGTCCGGCAGAGTCGGTGTGGTTCATGACCCTTAGGGGCCACTCTTGTATTTCATTTTTCAGAGGTCTGTCTGACGTTTCTTAATGAATGAATTTCCCATTTTCGCTTAAATGTTTTCCTTGCGTGACCTTGTTGTCGTTTCTGCCTTGATTGTGAGCGACCTATGGCTCGCTGACGCTCTTAGGTCATCCTTATCTCGGGATTGAAGGAAACGTACTGGCTTGGGCCGATGGGCAAAACAGGTCGGCTTGGGCCGACGAAGAAGGTAGGTCGGCTTAGGTCGACGAATAGAATAGGTCGGCAGGGGCCGACGGGCAAAGTAGGTCGGCTGGGGCCGACGAGAAAAGTAGGTCGACTGGGCCGACTAGCAAAGTAGGTCGGCTGGGGCCGACAAGAAAAGTAGGTCGGCTGGGATCGATGGGCAAAGTAGGTCGGCTGGGGCCGACTGGCAAAGTAGGTCGGCTGGGGCTGACAAGAAAAGTAGGTCGGTTGGGGCCGACAGGAAAAGTAGGTCGGCTGGGCTGACAGGCAAAACAGGTCATCGCGCTTTCTGCTATTCTGCCAATGCCCTGCTGTCCCGCCGGTGACTCGGTTTTATTTTGCTAGAATTGATGATACGGCACAGTGGGGGGCATAAAGCTGCATCAGAGCTTTCCGGAAGGTGCTCTTTTTTCATGCGGATCACTTTGTCGTGCACGCAATCGTTTACCATTGGAGGATGTCACTTTCGAAGGACGATACTCTGAACCTGCCAGTTTTTGAGGTGTTGGCTAGTGATCTCCCGCATTAAATGACCGTGACTCGGGGTCAGGAGGAGATCTCCGTACACGTCATAACTCAGGCGGTGGGCTTGGCGCGCAGTGGGGCGCCGCGTCTATCCTGAGGGGCCACGTGGAGGCGTGGGCCAGATGTTCGAATCTCGGGACTTTCAGCTTGGGTAGCTTTCAGCTTGGGTAGCTCTTCCAGCTCTTTTCTGCCTATAAAAGGGGAGAAAGGGGTCATGTTTGGTTATCCCCAAAGTGTCTTTTCCATCAGAGCTTCCATTATGCTCATTTCTCTGCTGCTACGAGTGGGAGGACCGATTTTTCCTCTTTTAGGCTCCTTGCCGCCGGATAGCTGGGGCGACTGGGGAGCTGCTGAAGAATGGCTCACCCTTAGGGGATGGGTCCCGGAGATCATATGGAGAGCGCACAAAGAGGGCGCGGGGATCACACGGAGAGCGCATAATAACTCTTCCAGTGTGACCTTTGCGGTTCCCCTTCGGAGACGCATGGTAGGAAGTGCACGCAGGCCTCTCATAACTTACTCGAACTTCTCCTCCTTTCCCGATTCAGAATCCTGGGCTCAGCCGCCTGGGGAATCTTTTACCACACAGAAAGGGGGTGAAAGTGCGTCGCCCGCCGACTCCTTGTCCTTGAGACTTGGCGAGGCATGGCGGTACGCACTCAGTTTGGGAGAGCGTTCCGACGCCGGGGTCCGCTGGCCTCCTGCTTGCTCGTCGAGGGTTCCTCGGTTGGGTGGTCTGGGATGGCCATCCAGATATCTCGGTTGGGCCACCGAGATACCGCTACCACTTGAAGCCAGTCGCAACTATTGGTCCATGTCGACCGGCTATTATCAGCTCGAACTGACCGGATGCGACTCGTCTGGTTCGGCGATCGGATGCTGGAGCATCATAGATTGGCTAGGTCTGCTTTGGAGCAGTTGCCCGAGTTTTGTATTTGCCTTTATTTTATGCATTTCAATGCTCTTGTAACGCCTGTGAGGCATTTGTAACTGATCTTGATCGGCAATAAAGAGAGTTATGTTCTGTTTTTCGATCTCTATCTTTTCTGTGCCGAGTTTGCTGTTATTGTTGTTTGTGGGATACAAAGGCGTCCCGCTTGTCCTCAGACAAGGATCCCACGCTGTCAGAACTTAATTGAGGTTTGCGCGACGGTTCAAGGATCGTTCGGCGAAACATGCCCCTTGCTCTGATTAGAAGTTTGATATTTTCATGCTCCGCTTTTACCGGAGCTCGATTTATCGTGGGTCGGCTTTGGCCGGATTTCAGGGAATTCGTACCCCTTCCCATCATGGTTCAGGGAACCTGTCACTCGGGTCAGCCGAGTTTCGGAGATATTTGACTTGGCCCTGCCAAGGTTCGGAGATTTATTCACTCGGCCCCGCCGAGGTTCGGAGATAATTGACTTGGCCCTGCCAAGGTTCGGAGATTTATTCACTCGGCCCTCAGGCTCAAGGAAGCGACTCAGTTGTGAATGTGGGTCACAGCGTCAGGCCCGCGCGGCGCTTGGCAAGGGGCGCCAGGGTGGAACGAGCGGTATATCGTCGCACTTTTTTATTGGTGACGCTACTCTTCCCGAGGGGACAGGTTATTGGCCAAATGTTGGACTTCCGCGTTTCCCAAGGAAGAGGCCGACATTAAGAGGCTCGGGGAAGTGCCGAATGCATTTATAGCGAGGGCCGACAGATCAGAAAATGTTCTGCTTGGGGAATTTCCGAACAACCTGCTTGCGCTTACCGATCTCGCTCGGGATGGGGCGTGACACTTCGGATTTCGCAGGCACTGAAACGGCGACGCATGGCAAGTTCTTATGGGTTGGTGGTTACGGCGCGACCGATAGAGATACATGCCTGGAGAGTATAAATATGACCGAGGGGCATCGGTTTCGGCCATCCCTTGGTTTAAGTTCCAAAAAATGGCCTCTCCAGGGCGATCATCAGGCGAGTCGCATTCCTCGCTCGACAGCTTGCCGCGTTCGGAGGGGAGGTGTACCTCTGTCACTGTTGACGGACAGGGCCTAGCGTCGGCCCTTGCGAGTAATCAGCAGCTCGCGAGGATCGCCGAAGAGTACATGGACGTGTCGGTCAGGGAGGCGGAGGCCCTACGCCGGTTGGTGGACGGGCAAAGGGAGGAGATTGCGTCCATTCGTCAGCAAGTGGCTGACCTGACGGAGCGCCTGGAGGAGCTGCTAGCCTCTGGGAGTGACTCCGGATTCTGATTTAGGGCCTCTCTTTTTTGTTTTTTACTGTCTTTTTGTAATCCTCTTTTTCTAAATGAAAATGGGATCTTGCTTGGAAGTCCTCTTCTTCAAGAATTTATGGCCTTGATCCGTGTGATGAATTAGAGAGTCGGCGTGGCCCCATCGTTTTTGTGCGTTGATATAGACGCTTTGAACGACGGGTTATAGGGGTGTCACCCAAAGGTTTTCAGTAGTAGAGGGGGATCTCCTAGCTCTGTGTGGGGCCTCTGGCCGATTATGCGGGGCTCAATGGCCTCTAAAAGGGGTTTGCCGATGGTGGCTTCTTTTTGTGCGTCGACGGTTTTGCTTAACGCGCTCATTTTCAAACTGGACGAAGTCCTTCGGGACTATTTGGAGGCTGCCGGCTTTAGTCGGGGCCTGTGTACTTCAGTTTTTATCTGGGATTTCAGCCCGAATGATTTTTACCTGGCCTTGCCACGGCTCGGAGGATTCGTTGCTCGGCCCAGCCGAGGTTGGGAGAATATTTTACTTGGCCCTGCCAAGGTTCGGAGATTTGTTGCTCGGCCCAGCTGAGGTTCGAGAATATTTTACTTGGCCCTGCCAAGGTTCGGAGATTTGTTGCTCGGCCCTGCCGAGGTTCGGAGAATATTTTACTTGGCCCTGCCAAGGTTCGGAGATTTGTTGCTCGGCCCAGCCGAGGTTCGGAGAATATTTTACTTGGCCCTGCCAAGGTTCGAAGATTTTGTTGCTCGGCCCAGCCGAGGTTCGGAGAATATTTACTTGGCCCTGCCAAGGTTCGGAGAATTTGTTGCTCGGCCCAGCCGAGGTTCGGAGAATATTTTACT
>UESW01003717.1:18993-44962 GCA_900491605.1 Calamus simplicifolius | reverse complement strand
ATGTTTATTAATACATATTAACTGTATATTAATATTATATTATATATAATAATATTTTTATATAATATTTATGTATTATAATATTATAATATAGGGAGAAGAGATCGACAATATAGGGACAAAATTGTTCATAAATTTCGGCACACATCACCATCACCATGATGATCCAACATTCCTAACCCCTTGGGTGGGATTAAGGTCATTTATTTGGGCAGTAATCTTAATCCCTCAATGATGCAGATACCAAATGGGTAATCCTATCACCATCCCAAGATCATCGGCGATATTTTAAATACCACCCCATACCAACACCACTTAAGGTAAAGAAAGATCTTACTGGCCCAATTGATCCAATCCAAACCCACCAGGGAAGAGGCTCCCTTTTGCTTATTGATCTGTGCACTGCAATCAACATTGGTGAAAAAGAGGTCATCAACCAGCATCTTTCTTTCTGGTTAGACAGCTCTTGGAATGTGGAAAAGTGACCTTAGTTTTGGGCATGCCTGCTTAATGCAAAAATGCTAGAGAAGCACATTTCGTGAAGCTCCTTGGACTATTGGATGGGACTATCAATTTACTTATTTATATCTAGGGTAGCAGACAAGCCTAGGAAGGGGAAAAAAACCATGTTCTTTGTTTTTGTGTCTTTAATCTCTATGAACTTTTTTAGGAGTCCACTATCAGTTTTTTATGCATAGCCATTTTGTCGAACCTTGTCTAAGCCCTCATTTTGCTGGCAGAAACTCTAGCCTTCAATCCACTATTGCTTCATAACATCTCCATAATATTGCCTTGATCAATGTTAACTTTTGTTAGTTAAATATACTGCCTTCACTCTTTCCATTATAATGGAAAAACTTTGCCAATGCATTTAAATTTCTATTTAGTGAGGGCTAAACATCATACTTTACTAGATGTCCTGAGAAAATCCTTTTCAATGAAAATTTCTTGTTGGTATCTGTAAGACTTATTCATCTAGATTACTGTTTTCCCTTTTATTATTCGTCCTTTTTGTTCAAATAAATGATCTGACTTTGTTCTTTAGATTTTATATGGCTGTTTTAAATATCATGTTTGGCATGATAACCTTAACTATTGGTATGCGAAGGATTTGTATATACATATACCATATACTGAAATTTGCATCTATTGGTCATGGTTGGCACACCAATATTTGAGTAGCTCATTTTCTCTACTATCCTATTTTTATTTTCTGCTTATGCATGTTTGTGCTTTGCAGCCTATAAATGATCTGGATTTCCATCCTCAAGGTACTATATTGATATCTGGGGCAAAAGACCACACCATAAAGTATGTATCTTCCAAGTATTTTAATGAAAGACCTTTGCTCATTTCTTTTCCCAAATCACGTAGGTGTTATCTTATGCACTGTTTTCTTCCTTGGCAATTATGAGCTTGTAATTGGTTTGAACTGGCACTTATTTGTGAATTGACTTTTAATGTGTCAGCTTTCTTCCAAAAATGCTATCTTGATTTTTTTTTATAATTAAGATGTCAAATTTTGGACTGAAAATTTTCATTTTTTGGTTGAGTCTGACCCAAAATTGGGATTTGTTTCAAAATTTCATCTGTAAATGACTTTCGAGACCAAATGCATTGCAAAAATATGTGAATTCTTATGTGGTTATTAGTTATTTGGACAACTAACGAGAGAATCTCTCCTGTCAAATATGCAATTATATTTTGTATTTATCCGAACCAATCACATGTTAGTTGCATCAATTTTGTCTTTTTATTCCAAATATTACATAATTGAAATCAAACTTTGTTATATATATATGCCTTATTTGAACAACTAAAACATTGACACCATCTCGGGGATTTTAAGAGTCATCAAAATTAGGATGACCGATGACTATAATTGAGAAACAAATAGAATTTTAGGAGATTGTAAGTTAGTTATTAAATTAGACAGAGTTCAGTGCTGCCACATGTACATCTTGCTGCTAACCCACATGATCACTGTCTCTACTCTATGTTACCTTGTCCACTTGTGCTTGTCTTAATACTTGGTAGGTTGTACTTTGACAAACTTCCATGTCAATTCAGATATATGACCATCAACTCTTCCATTACTTGCACTAGAGTTGAGCATCAGCAATAAACACACATTCCTACTAATATAATTCTATAAAACCCATGAGATAGCTCAAGCGTATGAGTACATAATAAAATTACAAAGCATATAAATGTGTGATGCATGTGCGAGGAACAGGGACTTGATATGTTTTTAGGGGTAGAACATAATTGCAGGAATCAAAGGAAAATGACATGCCAGTCTTCCTTTCTTCCCCCCATTTTAGAGATTACCAAAGCCATAGTGGATTTAGAGGCTGGCCGCATGGAAAAATATGAATACCTCAAATTTTAACAAATAAATCATACTTAATGTAATTTTTGCTATGAGAAATGGAAAGATGTGATTACATTATAGAAAAGTAAGAGTCTAGTTATCAAGTCTAGATAAAGTAGGCAACATTTTAGTACTTTATATAGATGCCCCTAAATTTAATAAATATTGCTCTCTGTAGAAACAAATGAATTGTACATTGCAGAAGTTGGAGTGTGCTTAAATATCAAATTGCATGATGATAATATATGAAGAAAAAAACACTGATCTGATGGGAACAAAGGCCTCTGTGCATCTTTCAATCGCATCTCATGCATTGAACATTAAAATACTGGAACGTCCTTGATCCAATGGACATGGAAAACTTAGAAGTACTAGTTCAGGCTCCCTTACCCTCACTATTTTCCCATCTCAAGTCCCACAGCCTCAACAGGACATCAGGAATATTATGGGTGTTGCAGCTAGCCATCTGATTGCCAGACCCATGATGGATGTCTTATTAGCTGCTAATGTAGTCATGGGATTCATTGTGTTTCTGTTATAGCAGTCTTGGCATTTTAAACACTGCATGTAGATTGCAGTGAGAGTCCCACAAGTACACTTGGTGAGAGGAGGGAAAAAAGAGGGTAAAATCTCTGTTTTTTTTGGAAAACTGTACCATCTATGGCAAGAAAAAATGGCTAAATCTTTCTTTTATTCATATTATCCTGCAACCCTCAAAATTAAATAAAGAGGGTTTTCAATTCTTGAGGCCAGCAGCGTGAAGCAGGCCACGAAGCTTTCCATTACGTGTAGAAGTAGATAATAATTCGACTTTTAAGGGTTTGGCTTTTCTATAATATGCAAGTGGTGTTACTAGAACCAATAATAAGTTTTGTAGAATTTTTATTATTTCTAACTCAGATTTCCAAAGTGGGTCCATGCTTCTCCACTGCCTACATCTTTGTTTGACACAAGTCCTCTCTGCAAGCTGTCTTCTAGTGTGTCAGCATAGTAAAGCCGATTACAAGGCTTTCCGTTATATATTGTAGAACTAGATAATAACTTTTTAAGGGTTAGCCTTTTTGTCATACATAAGTAGTGTTGCTGGCATCAATGGCATAAAGTTTTATAGAATTTTGGCTATTTCAACCTAAACTTTCAAGGTATGACCCATGCTTTTCCACTCCCCACATCCCTCTTTGTCACATTTCCTCTCGACAAGCAATCTCTGAGTGCATGCCTGCTTTCCCTTTCACTAGTTATGGTCACGCCCCGGACCCAAAATTTTGAGCTAGGGTGACAACCCGCCGCATGCCGGGCATGCAAGGCGTCCCAAAATTTACACATTGATCAATATAAGGCAATAATTATAATTAGGCAATTCAAATCCATAACTTAACACAAACCATAAATGTAAGTTTGGACTACAAGCCCTACACACAAGTAATACTGGGGTTACAATGATATCAAGAAACTGATTTATATAGAAGCTCCATCTACCCCATAAATCCATCTTCAATCCTGAGGCTCTGAAAAACATTAGAGATTTACATGAGCTCACACTCAATAATAAGCCTATAATATAAAATAGTCATATATCGTCATATCTTATCAAGATATTATCAAGTCATAATTTCATAAACTTCCAGTTTCAAATGTATTTATCATGCTATCAGAACAAGCATATCACCACTCAAATTAATTTGGAAGCTTATACAATAAATACCAGAAAATGCATTGTAAACAACCCACTGTTTATATGATCATTTTTATATTATTTTATGTGTCCCACGGCCCTGCTACACCTCAATCAGCGCACATCCTCTAGATGTGTGTGGCCTTCATATGCCACCTCATCGTCAATCATAGCACATCCTCTAGATGCGTGGCCTCCACATGCCATATCATCATCAATCAAGCACATCCTCTAGATGCGTGGCCTCCACATGCCATATCATCATCAGTCATAGCGCATCATCCAGATGCGTGTGGCCTCCACATGCCACCTCATAATCAATCAGCACACATCTAGAGATGTGTGTGGCCTCCACATGCCATCATCGTCAATCAGAGCACATCCTCCAGATGTGTGGCCTGCACATGCCATATCATCATCAAACAGAGCACATCCTCTAGATGTGTGTGGCATCCACATGCCATATCATCATCAAACAGAGCACATCCTCTAGATGTGTGTGGCCTCCACATGCCACATCATAGGAGAACCGCGGCGACACAAATATAATTCAGGGTCATCATTATATATGCATATCACACATCATGCATCATCATAAGCATAATCTTTTCATATCACATAAACAGTGGTTTGTATGTTCTTAATCATTGCATGTAACCAATTCACTTTGCAAAGTTAAAAATAAACATATACATCACATTTGGCATAAACACAATAAACCATTACTTTGTAAATTAATACCAACTGTTATAGCAAATATTCATTAAATACTCATGATACAGTTTACCAATTTTCAAAATAATCAATAAAACTCAATTTCATAAGTATGCATAAAACTATAAATACCATAATTTATAATTTATAAAATTATTATATTTGGCTTACTTACCTCAATATGCAACTCCAAAATGATAAACCAACTACTTGGACAACTGGCACCTACAGAATTATTTTTCATAATTAGATCTCTAAAATTGAATAATAAAAGACTCCTACAACTCTACCCAAACTAATCCACGGGCCCGACTTTGGGCTTGAATATCTCCCAATAAAAGCGTCACATGGGGAAATAAAATTTCTCCAAGAAACTAGAATTCATCCTGAATCTGGCCATAATTTTATTTTCCATTTCCGGCCCATTATAGGGTCCAAAACCCTGCCCAAAAAGGCTCCAGGAACGGCCCAACAGGCCCATAGAATTTCAGCCCAGTCGGTCCGATTCAACGCCTTCCTCCCAGCTCCCCTGTTTCAACCGAAATAGGGGCTGAGATGAGCTGGCGGCCAGGGCCGCCGTCGGCCAAATCGGAGGCGGCCCGACCATCGTTGGTCGGACCGAAGCCGGTCGCCGCCGCGGCCGGCCACCCCCCTTCTCTCATCTATTTCTCCCTCTCTCTCTTTCTCTCTCTCGTCTCCTGCGCGACGCAAATTGTGCCGGCATCTACTCCGGCCAGATTGGAGTCAGTCCGGCCACCGTTGGCCGGACCAGAGCCGGCCGCGGTGGCGGTTGGCCTCCTTCCTTCTAGAGGTGGGCACTGGGCCGTGCCGCCCATGGCACGGCACGGCCCAGGCCCTGATGGGCCGTACCAGGCACGGCCCGGCACTGCTACAGTATCGGGCCGTGCCGGGCTCAGCAAATTTTTTCTGTTGGCCCAGCACGGCACGGCCCATGACGGGCCTGGGCCACCCGTCGTGCCGGCACGGCCCACCTGGGCCATGCTTGAGCCGTGCCGGCCCAGGTGGGCCGTGCCAGGCATGGCCCAAGGGGCCTGGGCCGTGCCAGGCACGGCCCACCTGGCACGGCCCACCTGGGGCCTGGCCCGGGCATAGCTCAAATAAAAAAAATTATAAAAATATAATTTTTTTGATAAAAAAAATTATTAGGAATAAAGAAATTTATTAATATAAAGCCATCATAATGGTGGGGGGTTTGGCATAGACCCCTACCAGTTTTAATTTAAAATTAAAATGGTACAGAAAGGGGGGGGGTTAGGCCTGACCTCTAGAACATAATACAATAAGTAAGAAGAAAAAGAAAGAAAGATCGTAACCGTCGGATCATCGCCGATCGGATGGATCGCAACCGTCGGATCGATTATCGCCGATCGGGATCATGGCTTGGATCGATCGCAACTATCGGATCGTCTCCGATGGAATAGATCGCAACCGTTGGATCGATCATCCCGATCGGAATCATGGCTTGGATCGATCGCAACCGTCGATCATCTCTGATCGGATCGATCGCAACGGTTCGATCGATCATCACCAATCGGGATCATGGCTTGGATTGATCGCAATCGTCGGATCGATCATCGCCGATCAGGATTATGGCTTGGATCGATCACAACCGTCGGATCGATCATCGCCGATCGGGATCATGGCTTGGATCGATCGAAGACATCGGATCATCTTCGATCGGATTGATCATAATGGTCCGATCGATCATCGCCGATCGGGATCATAGCTTGGATCGATCGCAATCGTCGGATCGTCTCCGATTGGATAGATCGCAACCGTTCGATTGATAATAGCATATCAGGATCATTGCATGGATGGATCGCAACCGTCGAATCGATCATTGCCGATCGGGATTATGGCTTGGATTGATCGCAATCGTCAGATCATTGCCGATCGAATGGATCGCAACCGTCGGATTAATCATCGCCGATCGGGATCATGACATGGATTGATTGCAACCGTCGGATCATCTCCGATCGGATCGATCGCAACCATCAGATCGATTATCACCGAATGGATCATGGCTTGGATCGATCGCAACCGTCGGATCATCTCCGATCGGATTGATCGCAATGGTCCGATCGATCATCGCCGATCGGGATCATAGCTTGGATCGATCGCAACCGTCGGATCATCGCCGATGGGATAGATCGCAACCGTCGGATCGATCATCCCCGATCGGGATCATGGCTTGGATCGATCGCAATCGTCGGATCATCTCCGATCGGATTGATCGCAACGATCCAATCGATCATCGTCGATCGGGATCATGGTTTGGATTGATCGCAATCGTCGGATCATCGCCGATCGGATGGATCGCAACTGTCGGATCGATCATCCCCGATCGGAATCATGGCTATGATCGATCACAACCGTCGGATCATCTCCGATCGAATTGATCGCAACAGTCCGATCGATCATCGCCAATCGGGATCATGACTTGGATCGATCGCAACCATCGGATCATCGCTGATCGAATGGATCGCAACTGTCGGAGCGATCATCGCCGATCAGGATTATAGCATGGATCGATCACAACCGTCAGATCATCTTCGATCAGATCGATCGCAATCGTCAGATCCATCATCGCCGATCAGGATCATAGCTTGGATCCGCTGGCTGGTGCCTAAGCGCATAGTGTGCTCCTGGCACCAGCCGTGCCATGGCACGACCCACAAATTGGCCCAGCAGGGCCGTTCTGGATGGCACGGCCCAGCAGGGCCGTTGCTGGCCGTGCCAAAATGGCCCTCCTGGGCCGTTTTGTGGGCCGTGTTGTGGGCCGTGCCATGGCACGGCCCAGCAATGGCCCTGCTGGGCCGTGCCATGGAACGGCCCACAAAACGGCCCAGGAGGGCCGTTTTGGCATGGCCCAGCAATGGCCTTACTGGGCCGTGCCAGGCATGGCCCATGGCCCATTTCTTGATGGGTCACGGGCCGTGCCGAATTTGAATTTTTTTTAGTGGGCCGTGCCTGGCATGGCCCATTTGTTAATGGGCCGTGCCAGGCACGACACGGTAATTTTTCTGGCACGATGGGCATGGGCCGTGCCTGGCACGGCACGGCACAGTGCTCATGCCTACTTCCTTCTCTCTCTAATTTCTCTCCCTCTCACTCTTTCTCTGTTTCGTTTCCCGGGTGGATTTTACCGTGCCGGCAGCACGGCCGGCCAATTGGAGGCGGCCCGACCATCGTTGGCCGGACCGGAGTCGGCTGCCGCCGCGGCCAGCCCTTCTATCTCCCTCTCTTCCTCCAATTTCACCCTTATCTTCCCTTATCTCCCTCTAACAGCCGTGGCCTGTTACAGCGCCAGCGGCACGGTCGGCCACCTTGGCCGATTGGACTTCCCTCTCTCATCCTTTCTCTCTCCCGATCTGGCATGGCCAGGAGGTTTACCTGGAGAAGACGCACGCAGGGATGAAGGAAAGAGTCACCCTCCATCACCTTTTAAACTCCCATGTGACGCTTCGGATCAGGTAAAAATCGGGAACCCAGACGTCTTGCCAGTAGCGTAAGCGACAACATGACTCTCTAGATGCCAGATGTCCATAATTAAAGCTGGGGTTATATTCTCCCCCCTTATAAAAATTTCGTCCTCGAAATTGACATACTTTCAAATATACTATAGAATTCAAGTATGATCTATCAACAATCTTGAATAGAGAATTTACGTGTAAATAATTGTGGATACTTCTTTTTCATTTCTTCCTCAAGTTTCCAAGTAGCCTCCCTCTCAGAATGATTACTCCACTGAACCTTGACATAGGGAATGGTGCGGCGCCTCAAGACCTGATCCTTGCGATCCACGACACGCACAGGATGCTCCTTATAAGATAAATCTTTCCTCAACTGAATAGGCTCATATTCTATTACATGGCTTGGATCGGAAACATACTTCCTCAACATAAAAACATGAAACACATTATGTACACCGGATAGAATCGGAGGCAATGCTAAGCTGAAGCCCCTCTCCAGCTCTGCTCAAGACCTCAAAAGGTCCAATATACCGTGGACTCAGCTTTCATCTAATCCCAAATCTCATCACATCCTTGGTTGGTGATACTCTTAAGAATACATGGTCCCCAACCTGAAATTTCAATTCCCTTCTTTTACATCAACATAGCTCTTTTGTCTGCTCTGAGCTATACGAAGACGCTCCCTGATCAAATGCACCTTATCCACTGTGTTGAATCAGCTCAGGGCCTAATAATTTCCTTTCTCCCACATCATCCCAACATAAAGGAGATCTGCACCTCCTACCATACAAAGCCTCAAATGGAGCCATCTGGATACTGGCTTGGTAACTATTATTATATGTAAATTCAATCAAAGGTAAATGATTATCCCAAGCACCACCCAAGTCCATCACACAGGCTCGCAATATGTCCTCTAAAATCTGTATGATTCTTTCTGATTTTCCATCTGACTGGGGATGATAAGCAGTATTGAAGTTTAATTTGGTTCCTAAAGCCTTATGAAGACTCTTCCAGAATTGAGACACAAACCTGGTATCCCGATCCGATACTATAGATACAGGAACACCATGGAGTCTCACGATCTGCTAGTGTGGCACGCAGGTTTCGGTCTGTGTCGGTTGCCCAGTTGTCCCGCTTTTGTCAGCAGCATCAGCAGCAGCCACCGAGGACCCATAGAAGGGTCTTCACTCTCATTCAGCAGGATGCTGCCGCCTCTAATTCTGTGGTGACAGGTAAACCATTTAATTTGACATCTAGTATTACATTCTTATCTAGTGCAATGTATTGATAGTTAATTATAACATTAGGTTAAATATTTGATGTTAAAACAAACTTCACTTATGTTCAGGAATGATTAAAGTAGGCACTACTTATGCTCAAACTTTAATTGACCCGGGTGCCATGCATTCATTCATATCTGACACATATCTTGACAAGAATGCATCATTGACACCCGTCCCTTTAGAGCAAGAGTTACATATTGCTTTTCCAAATGGAGACATTATGAGGGTTGACACAGTTTGCAAATAATGTTCGATTGTTATGGAGGATAGGAGGTTAAATGCTGATCTAATTGTCCTTCCACTGAAGTTCTTTGATGTTATTCTTGGAATGGATTGGTTGGCCTCTTACCATGCTTTAGTAGACTGCTTCAGGAAGACTGTCAACTTCAAAATTCCAAGTCAGCCTGAGTTTAGTTTTACTGGTGGTCAGAAACAACTAGCCTCAGTGTTCATATCAGCGCTGCAGGTTGGAAAGTTTGATAAATGGTGGTTAAGGATTTCTTGCTGTAGTCAAGGATCTTCAGAAGGAGGAGATCAAGTTGGAGAATATTCCTGTTGCTCGAGAATTCCTTGATGTTTTCCATAATGAATTGACTGATTTGCCCCCAGATCGGGAGGTTGAATTCTCTATTGATTTAGTTCCTAGAACTGGACCTATATCTAAGGCTCCTTACCGCATGGCCCCGGCAGAGCTAAAGGAATTGAAGGATCAATTGCAGGAGCTTCTTGATCGAGGATTTATCAGACCCAGTGTTTCTCCTTGGGGTGCTCAGTTCTATTTGTTAAGAAGAAGGATGGCAGTCTTCGGTTCTGCATTGATTACCGAGAAATCAATAAGGTAACAGTGCAGAATAAGTACCCTCTGCCGAGGATTGATGACTTGTTTGATCAACTCCAAGGAGCCTGGATATTCTTAAGGATTGATCTTAGGTCAGGTTACCATCAATTCAAAGTCAAGGAGGGGGATGTGCCTAAGACCGCATTCAGAACCAGATATGGCCACTATGAGTTCTTGGTGATGCCGTTTGGTTTGACTAATGCCCCGGCAGCATTCATGGACTTGATGAACATAATTTTTAAGCCATTCTTGGATCAGTTTGTGGTGGTTTTCATTGATGATATTTTGATCTATTCCAAGAGCCATAAGGAGCATGAAGATCACTTGAGGATTGTGCTACAGATTCTTCAGGAGAAGAAGCTTTATGCCAAGCTGCAGAAGTGTGAGTTTTGGTTGGATCAAGTCTTTTTCTTGGGTCATATAATCTCTAAAGATGGCATATTGTGGAGCCGACCTTCCAATGTGGCAGAAGTCAGAAGTTTCTTAGGGCTAGCTGGTTATTATCGTAAATTTGTGAAGGACTTCTCTCGCATTGCTCTACCCCTAACTCGCTTAACCCAAAAGCGAGTGAAGTTTGACTTGACAGAGGAGCGTGAGAAAAGTTTCCAGGAGTTAAAGCAACGCCTGGTGTCAGCTCCCATCCTTGTTCTTCCAACAGGATCTGAGGGATTTACTCTATATACGAATGCTTCTTGGAAAGGATTGGGATGTGTCCTGATGCAGAATGGAAAGGTGATAGCCTATGCCTCCCGACAGCTGAAGCCTTATGAGCAGAATTACCCTACTCATGATCTGGAGTTAGCTGCTGTGGTTTTTGCTTTGAAGATTTGGCGTCATTATCTTTATGGAGTGTCGTGTGATGTGTATACAGACCACAAAAGTCTAAAATACATCTTCACACAGAAGGAATTGAATTTAAGGCAGAGAAGGTGGTTGAAACTATTAAAAGATTATGATCTGAATCTGCATTATCATCCTGGGAAGGCCAATGTTGTGGCTGATGCTTGAGCAGAAAGTCCTCTTCAGAGTTAGCTGCCATGATTACGTCCCAGCCTCACATTTTGAGAGACCTTGAGAGGTGGGAGGTTGGATTGAGAGTTCAGCAGTCTGATGGGATTGTTGCAGCACTTGTACTTCAGCCGACCTTAGTTGACAGAATCAAGTCCTCCCAGATAGAAGATCCAGATCTGCAAAGACTTAGGGAAGCTGTGCAGTCAGGAGTTCAGAAGGGATTTTATATTAAGGATGATGGATCTCTGAGATTTGAAGGTAGACTGTATGCCAAACATTGGGGAGCTAAAGGCCGAAATCTTGAAAGAGGCTCACTACTCTCATATACTGTGCATCCAGGTGGCACTAAGATGTACAGAGATTTAAAGGAAAATTTTTGGTGGAAGGGCATGAAGAGGGATATTGCTCAATATGTAGCCAAGTGTTTGGTGTGTCAGCGAGTGAAGGTCGAGCATCAAAGGCCTGCGGGACCTCTTCAATCTTTGATGATTCCTCAATGGAAATGGAAAAAGATTACTATGGATTTTGTGACTGGTTTGCCCAAAACTCTCAAGAATAATGATGCAGTATGGGTTATTGTGGACAGACT
Organism: Calamus simplicifolius; assembly: GCA_900491605.1. Classification (NCBI taxonomy): domain Eukaryota; kingdom Viridiplantae; phylum Streptophyta; class Magnoliopsida; order Arecales; family Arecaceae; genus Calamus; species Calamus simplicifolius. The sequence continues at coordinate 32,984 of UESW01003717.1, read as the reverse complement.
AACAAAGTCAGCTCATTTCCTACCTTTCAGAGTTGGGGTCTCTAGTGAAAGATTGGCTAATTTGTATATTGAGCAGATCGTGAGACTCCATGGTGTTCCTGTATCTATAGTATCGGATCGGGATACCAGGTTTGTGTCTCAATTCTGGAAGAGTCTTCATAAGGCTTTAGGAACCAAATTAAACTTCAATGCTGCTTATCATCCCCAGTCAGATGGAAAATCAGAAAGAATCATACAAATTTTAGAGGACATGTTGCGAGCCTGTGTGATGGACTTGGGTGGTGCTTGGGATAATCATTTACCTTTGGTGGAATTTACATATAATAATAGTTACCAAGCCAGTATCCAGATGGCTCCATTTGAGGCTTTGTATGGTAGGAGGTGCAGATCTCCTTTATGTTGGGATGATGTGGGAGAAAGAAAATTATTAGGCCCTGAGCTGATTCAACAGACAGTGGATAAGGTGCATTTGATCAGGGAGCGTCTTCGTACAGCTCAGAGCAGACAGAAGAGCTATGCTGATGTAAAAGAAGGGAATTGGAATTTCAGGTTGGGGACCATGTATTCTTAAGAGTATCACCAACCAAGGATGTGATAAGATTTGGGATTAGAGGAAAGCTGAGTCCACGGTATATTAGACCTTTTGAGATCTTGAGTAGAGTTGGAGAGGTGGCTTACAGCTTAGCATTGCCTCCGATTCTATCCGGTGTACATAATGTGTTTCATGTTTCTATGTTGAGGAAGTATGTTTCCGATCCAAGCCATGTAATAGAATATGAGCCTATTCAGTTGAGGAAAGATTTATCTTATGAGGAGCATCCTGTGCGTGTCGTGGATCGCAAGGATCAGGTCCTGAGGCGCCGCACCATTTCCTATGTCAAGGTTCAGTGGAGTAATCATTCTGAGAGGGAGGCTACTTGGGAACTTGAGGAAGAAATGAAAAGAAGTATTCACAATTATTTGCAGGTAAATTCGCTATTCAAGATTGTTGATAGATCATACTTGAATTCTATAGTATATTTGAAAGTATGTCAATTTCGAGGACAAAATTTTTATAAGGGGGAGAATGTAACCCCCAGTTTTAATTATGGACACCTGGCATCTAGAGAGTCATGTTGTCGCTTACGCTACTGGCAAGACGTCTGGGTTCCCGATTTTTACCTGATCCGAAGTGTCACGTGGGAGTTTAAAAGGTGATGGAGGTGACTCTTTCCTCCATCCCTGCGTGCGTCTTCTCCAGGTAAACCTCCTGGCCATGCCAGATCGGGAGAGAGAGGATGAGAGAGAGGGAAGTTCGGCCGGCCAAGGTGGCCGACCGTGCCGTTGGCGCTGTAACATGCCACTGTTGTTAGAGGGAGATAAGGGGAGATAAGGGTGAAATTGGAGGAAGAGAGGGAGATAGAAGGACTGGCCAAGGCGGCAGCCGACTCGGTCCGGCCAACGGTGGTCGGGCCGCCTCCAATTGGCCGGCCGTGCTGCCGGCACGGTAAAATCCACCCGGGAAACGAAACAGAGAAAGAGAGAGGGAGAGAAATTGGAGAGAGAGGAAGGAAGGGAGGTCGGCTGTGGCGGTGGCCGGCTATGGTCCGGCCAACGGTGGCTGGACCGACTCCAATCTGGCCGGAGTAGACGGCGCAATCTGCGTCGTGCGGGAGACGAGAGAGAAAGAGAGAGAGGGAGAGAAATAGATGAGTGAGAGAAGGGGGGTGGCCGACCGCGGCGGCGGCCGGCTTCAGTCCGACCAACGACGGCCGGGCCGCCTCCGATTTGGCCTGCGGTGGCCCTAGCCGCCGGCTCATCTCAGCCCCTGTTTCGGTTGAAACAGGGGAGCTGGGAGGAAGGCATTGAATCGGGCTGGCTGGGCTGAAATTCTATGGGCCTGTTGGGCCGTTCCTGGAGCCTTTTTGGGCAGGGTTTTGGACCCTATAATGGGCCGAAAAATGAAAAATAAAATTATGGCCAGATTCAGGATAAATTCTAGTTTCTTGGAGTAATTTTATTTCCCCATTTGGACGCTTTTATTCGGAGATATTCAAGCCCAAAGTCGGGCCCGTGGATTAGTTTGGGTAGAGTTGTAGGACTCTTTTATTATTCAGATTTTAGAGATCTAATTATGAAAAATAATTATGTAGGTGCCCAGTTGTCCAAGTAGCTGGTTTATCATTTTGGAGTTGCGTATTGAGGTAAGTAAGCAAAATATAATAATTTTATAAATTATAAATTGTGGTATTTATAGTTTTATGCATACTTATGAAATTGAGTTTTATTGATTATTTCGGAAATTGGTAAACTGTATCATGAGTATTTAATTGAATATTTGCTATAACAGTTGGTATTAATTTGTAAAGTAATGGTTTATTGTGTTTATGCCAAATGTGATGTATATGTTTATTTTTAACTTTGCAAAGTGAATTGATTACATGTAATGATTAAGAACATACAAACCACTATTTATGTGATATGAAAAGATTATGCTTATGATGATGCATGATGTGTGATATGCATATATAATGATGACCCTGAATTATATTTATGTGTCGCCGCGGTTCTCCTATGATGTGGCATGTGGAGGCCACACACATCTAGAGGATGTGCTCTGTTTGATGATGATATGGCATGTGAAGGCCACACATCTGGGGGATGTGCTCTGATTGGCGATGACATGGCATGTGGAGGCCACACACATCTAGATGATGTGTGCTGATTGATTATGAGGTGGCATGTGGAGGCCACACGCATCTGGAGGATGCGCTATGACTGATGATGATATGGCATGTGGAGGCTACGCATCTAGAGGATGTGCTCTGACTGATGATGATATGGCATGTGGAGGCCACATATCTAGAGGATGTACTATGATTGACGATGAGGTGGCATGTGGAGGCCACACACATCTAGAGGATGTGCGCTGATTGAGGTGTAGCAGGGCCATGGGACACATAAAATATAATATAAAAATGATCATATAAACAGTGGGTTGTTTACAATGCATTTTCTGGTATTTATTGTATAAGCTTCCAAATTAATTTGAGTGGTGATATGCTTGTTCTGATAGCATGATAAATGCATTTGAAACTGGAAGTTTATGAAATTATGACTTGATAATATCTTGATAAGATATGACGATATATGACTATTTTATATTATAGGCTTACTTATTGAGTGTGAGCTCATGTAAATCTCATAATGTTTTTCAGAGCCTTAGGATTGAAGATGGATTTATGGGGTAGATGGAGCTTCTATATAAATCAGTTTCTTGATATCATTGTAACCCCAGTATTACTTGTGTAGGGCTTGTAGCCCAAACTTACAACCCGTCGCATGTCGGGCATGCCAGGCGTCTCGAAATTTACACATTGATCAATATAAGGCAATAATTATAATTAGGCCATTCAAATCTATAACTTAACACAAACCATAAATATAAGTTTGGGCTACAAGCCCTACACACAATCAATATAGTTCTGGGCTACAAACCCTACACAAGTAATACTGGGGTTACAATGATATCAAGAAACTGATTTATATAAAAGCTCCATCTACCCCATAAATCCATCTTCAATCCTGAGGCTCTGAAAAACGTTGTGAGATTTACATAAGCTCACACTCAATAAGTAAGCCTATAATAATAATATAAAATAATCATATATCATCACATCTTATCAAGATGTTATCGAGTCATAATTTCATAAACTTTCAATTTCAAATGCATTTATCATGCTATTAGAACAGACATATCACTACTCAATTAATTTGGAAGCTTATACAATAAATACCAGAAAATGCATTGTAAACAACCCACTGTTTATATGATCATTTTTATATTATATTTTGTATCCCACGGCCTTGCTATACCTCAATCAGCGCACATCCTCTAGATGTGTGGCATCCACATGCCACCTCATCGTCAATCATAGCACATCCTCTAAATGTGTGGCCTCCACATGCCATATCATCATCAGTCAGAGCACATCCTCTAGATGCGTGGCCTCCACATGCCATATCATCAGCAGTCATAGTGCATCCTCCAGATGCGTGTGGCCTCCACATGCCACCTCATAATCAATCAGCACACATCCTCTAGATGTGTGTGGCCTCCATATGCCATATCATCAAATAGAGCACATCCTCTAGATGTGTGTGGCCTCCACATGCCACATCATAGGAGAACCGCGGCGACACATAAATATAATTCAGGATCATCATTATATATGCATATCACACATCATGCATCATCATAAGCATAATCTTTTCATATCACATAAACAGTGGTTTGTATGTTCTTAATCATTGTATGTAACCAATTCACTTTGCAAAGTTAAAAATAAACATATACATCACATTTAGCATAAACACAATAAACCATTATTTTGCAAATTAATACCAGCTGTTATAGCAAATATTCAATTAAATACTCATGATACAGTTTACCAATTTCCAAAATAATCAATAAAACTCAATTTCATAAGTATGCATAAAACTATAAATACCATAATTTATAATTTATAAATTTATTATATTTGGCTTACTTACCTTAATACGCAACTCCAAAATGATAAACCAGCTACTTGGACAACTGGGCACCTACAGAATTATTTTTCATAATTAGATCTCTAAAATATGAATAATACAAGACTCCTACAACTTTACCTAAACTAATCCACAGGCCCGACTTTGGGCTTGAATATCTTCCAATAAAAGCATCTAAATGGGAAAATAAAATTACTCCAAGAAACTAGAATTCATCCTGAATCTGGCTATAATTTTATTTTCTATTTCCCGGCCCATTATAGGGTCCAAAACCCTGCCCAAAAAGGCTCCAGGAACGGCCCAACAGGCCCTTAGAATTTCAGCCCAGCCGGCCCGATTCAACGCCTTCCTTCCAGCTCCCCTGTTTCAACCGAAACAGGGGCTGAGATGAGCCGGCGGCTAGGGCCGCCGCCGACCAAATTAGAGGCGGCTCGGCCGTCGTTGGTCGGACCGAAGCCGGCCGCCGCCGCGGCCGGCCACCCCCCCTTCTCTCACTCATCTATTTCTCCCTCTCTCTCTTTCTCTCTCTCGTCTCCCGCGCGACGCAGATTGTGCCGGCGTCTACTCCGGCCAGATTGGAGTCGGTCCGGCCACCGTTGGCCGGACAGAGCTGGCCGCCGCCGCGGCCGGCCTCCTTCCTTCCCTCTCTCTCCAATTTCTCTCCCTCTCACTCTTTCTCTGTTTCGTTTCCCGGGTTGATTTTACCGTGCCGGCAGCACGGCCGGCCAATTGGAGGCGGCCCGGCCACCGTTGGCTGGACCGGAGTCGGCTGCCGCCGCGGCCAACCCTTCTATCTCCCTCTCTTCCTCCAATTTCACCCTTATCTCCCTTATCTCCCTCTAACAGCCGTGGCCTGTTACAGCGCCAGCGGCACGGTCGGCCACCTTGGCTGGTCGGACTTCCCTCTCTCTCATCCTTTCTCTCTCCCGATTTGGCATGGCCAGAAGGTTTACCTGGAGAAGACGCACGCAGGGATGGAGGAAAAAGTCACCCTCCATCACCTTTTTAAACTCCCACGTGACGCTTCGGATCAGGTAAAATCAGGAACCCAGACGTCTTGCCAGTAGCGTAAGCGACAACATGACTCTCTAGATGCTAGGTGTCCATAATTCTCTAGATGCTAGGTGTCCATAATTAAAGCTGGGGGTTACAAGTTACGAGACGTGCAGATTCATATGGCTGCTAGAGATTTTAGATTCAGAATAATTACTAAAAGCTAAACTCTATAAAAATTGAAATAATTAACTCAAAATTACCTTTTATTTCTTACTAAATTAATTTTTTTCTTAACCGTTGGCTTTGAAGTTTGCATGAATGGATCTCCAACAATGCTAGAATCCCTTCTTTTATAAAATATAGCATTTTTTTGAAACCTTTTGAAAGAGAGAAATCAATTAGGATTATTATAAGGTTTATTTTAAATGGAGGAATCTAATTACAATTTTTTTGGGAATTGAAAAGTTGGAAAATTAAGCAACTTTTATATAATTTAAGGATATATAGATCCCTTTTATACATTAATACACTTGTCAACATTCACTCTTAAATGACTTAAGCAAGAGAAAGAAGTAAATAAATATTAAACAAGAAATATGTTTATCAAATATACTCCAAAAATCTTGACTTGTGGGATCACAACCATAAATAAAATGCTCTCTTTTCTTAAATAAACCATGTCCTTTGCACGTACCAAATACTTGCAAAACTAAAAAGTAAATTATTGAGAAGAGCTAAAGATTCTTTATGAAATATCTTGCCTTTGCTTGCTTTATACCACTGAAGAATTCAAGTCTTACGAAATTTCTCTTCAATTTTCAAAGTCTTTCCGAAGAAATGATGTTTCTTGAAGTTACTTATTTCTGTAAGTCTGTGCATTGAGCAATTCATGTATTTTTTTCTTTTTATAATGCATTGAGAAAGTGTTTTTCAGGTTTTTTGATTTTTCAAAAACAGTTGCGAGGAGAGCTTTCAGAGTTATCCAGGTTTTGGCAGTTTCTTTTTATACTTCTTAAGTTTTATGCATGATTTTGAACTTGTTAGTAGGTTGATGATGTCAAAATGAAGTCACATTTTGGTTCTGTCATGCATGCAGGATACTCATAATGTGAGATCAGTCTCATTTCATCCTTCTGGGGATTATCTTTTAGCAGGTATCTAACATCTTGTTTTTGTTAATTGTTACACAGTATACATCTTATGGGTTTTGTCCAATTAGCACCAGTTAAAGAATATTGGCATCATATGGTAGTTGCTTGCTGCTGTTCCTGTAAAATTAAAACTCAGTTTATCTTGTCGTGGGCCATGTTTGAGACTGGGATATATCAAACTTGCAACATCTAGATGACAGTATTGCCCTTTCATTGAGCTGTGTTTCATAATTCAATTTGCACATCCAGAAGTTTGTTTTTTAAAGGAATTGACTTTAATCAGAATTGATGACTGATGAAAATATAACCGACTTACAGGGACAGATCATCACATTCCACATTTATATGATGTCAATACTTTCCAGTGTTACTTATCAGCACATGTCCAAGAATTAAATGCTAATGTTGCCATCAACCAGGCATGTTGGTTTGTTTTGGTTGCCTCTGTCTTAAAACTTTTGTACCGTGTTCTCAGCATGAATATTTTCTAAGTCAATTAGGGTAATTGTAGTTTTATAACTGCCTTAAAATTATGCTGTGCAGGTGCGATATTCGTCAACTGGTAGTATCTACGTTACAGCCTCGAAAGATGGTTCTGTTCGGGTATGGGATGGGGTGACTGCACAGTGTGTCCGGCCCATAATAGGGGCACATGGGTCAATGGAAGCCACCAGTGCAAGTTTCACAAGGGACCAACGGTATAGAATGCCAGCACAAGCTGGAAACTCTTCTCCCCCACCTTTTTTCTTTGTTCTTTCTCTCCATTTTCTGTTGCCAAGAAGTTTATATGTCAGCCTCCTTCCTCAATACTGGTGGGTGAATCTTCGTACCAGGAGTCTTTTATTCAATATTCAGGGTAATAATATATGTGCTTTGGGAACTCCTTGGAGACTAGTTCTTAGGTGCTTTAAAACAGTGGGAAGAGCCACCACACATTTCATTAGAAATGAAATCACCAGTTCCCATTTGATTTTGGAAACTAAAGGCTAAATGTAATGGAGCGAATGGATTGGTATAGTGCCTAGTCATGCAGGAATACACCTTCGCCCTTTATATGGTGCCACTGAAACTCATCCTCAATAGCTTGGAGCTTGAAATGGAGAGCATACCGCCCTTTACATGTGGCTGTGCCACTGTGACCCGTTCATGGGTGCCTTAAATTTGCTTGTTTATTTCCAATCAATTAGATCTTGCTTGGTTCCTAGCTTACATTGCCCCACACATACTAATACAGGATAATAGGGGCTGATTTTCGCTTTTCTTTTACTCATTAGGCCTTTCTTTTATCCGTAAGATTAATTTCCTGTTGTCCAGCTCCTCTCCCGCTAGCAACATCCTGCACAATTCAAGCGATTTTGTTCTTGTTTCACTCTAGTCCCTTTCATGTTGACATTCATTCCATAATGCCAAACAAAACTAGGTTCATTCTTTCTTGCGGGAAGGACTCCACTGTGAAGTTGTGGGAAGTTGGCACTGGAAGACTGATCAAGCAATATTTAGGTGCAGTTCATACACAATTTCGTTGCCAGGTTGGTTAAACCTTATTCTCTTATTTCCATATACTTGAACATCTTCATACTTTTTCTAATTGAGAATCCTTGTAAAATTTTATACTTCATGCCAGGTAACCTGAAACGGTAGGAATTTATTTCCATATTTCATCAACTTATTGTACAATATATTTGATGCATGTATTAAATTTTGAAAGCGGCTTTTGGTTGCAGGCTGTCTTCAATGAGACAGAAGAATTTATTCTGTCAATTGATGAACCAAACAATGAGGTCAGTTGTCCTTTGCACAAGGCTTCCGAATTGCTATGCGTGCATCATTAATTGGTTCATTTGCTAGGTTTGGCTAATTGTTTGACGGGCTACAGGTAGTTATTTGGGATGCACTCACCGCTGAAAAGGTATCAAAGCGGCCATCTAATCACATAGGTGCCCCACGCTGGATAGAGCACTCTCCCTTTGAGGCAGCCTTCATTACATGCGGGAATGACAGGTCGGTCAGATTCTGGAAGGAGATCCTCTAGGATTAAGTGGTTGACCGGGAAACATTCTTGATTTGTTCCAAGAAATTTGCCCTTGATCTTGCCAACTCTTATGAGATGGGTTGCCGTTCCTAGTTAGTTTTAACAACAGGTTACCTGGGATTATGTTTTTTTCTTTTTTCCCTTATTGCATTGACTTTGTTCCAAGCCAACTTTGTTGATGCAACTCTTCAGTAACTGGTGATCTTATTATTTGTCAATATGATGCTTTTGATAGTAACTATAGTTTTGGCCACTTTTGGATCTCAAAAAAGTTGTATCTGAAAGAAAATTGCATCGTTAGTTATAGACATTGAAAGGATAGCAACCATTGAAAATATTAGATTTTATGTTAAGGATGGTTAAGATATTCATATAATAGACCTTTCATTAAGTCTAAAGTTACTGAAATTTGAATATTTTTACAGAGTTACTGGATTTTTTTGAATGTCATTGGAGTTATGCGGAATTGTCGTAGCTCAATTATTTGTTTTAAATAATCTTCAAAACCTTCCAACATTACCAAGCATATTTGATTCAAAGGACTAGATGGAAAGTTATCAAAAAGATAAAAATTTATCCTACCTTATGGGTTAGGTACATTATGGGCTTAATTCATATCAAATAATATGAATATATGTATATGTGGTTCTTTCTAAATGCATTAATTAATTTGAATTCTAAGAATAATGTCTGCATGTATATATTGCTTTATTCAAAAGTTTTTATTTTTAATTAGTTCTAACTATCATATTGCAATTTATATATGTCATGCATGCTGACTTGCTTGCCTTGTATCATAAAATCCTTGTGTTGCTAATGATTTAACTACAAAATTAGTCAAAAATATATTTTACCTTCTGCCATGAATAATATCGATCCCACATCTAAACTAATAAAGCAAGGCGTTGTCATGCAATAGCAATTCTAAATATTATTAGTAAAGAGCCATCGAGAGACTTGTGTTTAGCCAATTTATTTCATCTATTTCTCATATAATAGCAAATATCAATCGGATGTTTATGTTTCAATGCACATTGACCAAAAGCGCGAAGAGTATCAAACGTGAGGATGCTCCATTCCAAAATATCAAATTAATTAACAATGTAACTGCACATTCCAAAACATTATGATTGCTTTCTATAACTTTTTATACATTTTTTAGTCAATAAATCAAATCAAATAAACTAGAGAAATTTAAAATATATTAAGCCCCCGAGAGCCGACTGATTCCTCAACTGCTCTGGATGAGAGGCCAAACCAAAACTCATCTATTGGTAATTTAATTAATGTTCAAGTTCAGCAGAAACTGACTGTGGGAAAGAAGAAAAACACTACCCATTTATTGCATACAGATAGGTAAGTAGTGGTTAGATTTTGCAACTCCTAAACTCCTTTCATCTTATTTCTTCATATATATATATATATATATATGAGTCGAGACTCGAATATATATGATGACACTCGATCGTATATAGTTATGTATAAATTTGATCGTTTTTTATACTTTTAAATTCATCTAAATATAAAAAAATTGAAAAGGCACGATGCATGATTTCATCAAGATCTACGTGAATACATGAATGAAAATGGCAACAAGACGTTGCATGATCGATGTTACAAATTAAGTGAAGACTCGGATTACGTACGTAACTCTTATCGGCCCCGAGGACGAAGAGGCCGGCATTTCTTAGGCCACAGACAAACGAGGACAATGGAACCTTACAACAAAATAATGCACATGGAGAAGGGATTGAAGTAGGTCAAGATAGTCACTTCTAATGGCAGCCGCGATAGACAGCACTTCGCCCACAGGGATTAGGAGTATATGGCTTACCAGAAGGGGCTGGCCTGGGGGCTGGCTTTCCGGACTCTTTTATCGCCCTATAACCAATGTGCTTTTGTTCCTCCAGAATCCTTCTACTTGCTTCGGAATCCATGGCAAACTCATCGTCTACTGCGTGCCACGGCAGGCTGGCAGTGCTAACATTGTGGAGGTTGGCGGGCACCACCACAGCCTCAGCGGGGAGAGCATCGGTGACTGCAGCCAGGAGGAGGACCAAAACCACGGAATAGTAACAAAGGCCTTTCATCACCTCCATGCATATGGATTTCCTGGCCTCCTTAATTTCCTCCCTTAAAAGCACAGAAGAAAAACAATTAATGGAAGCGGCAAAGCATGCAGTACTACTGCTCACCACCAGTATATGCCAAACAAATTACAATGATTTCTGATGGTGCCAAGATACCTTTCTCGAACATCGGGGATGACGGACGTCTCCCTCCTCGAAGTCCTGCAAGAAAAGTCCCCGGGGACCGGTGGCGCCGGTGGGGACCCTCCGACGATCAAGTCAGTTGCTTGGGCTCAGACAAGGAACCGCTCCAGTGAAGAGGAGCTGAGGCGGTTAGGGTTTTGCTGGGAGGAAGAAAGCTCAGAAAAACCAGAGTTCAGATCCCACTTACAGTGTGAGCGTGTACCTTTTATACCTATCTGAATACCCCAACTTACAGCTTTGGAAGATCTCCATCGTACCGTTGACACGTGTGGTGCCACACGTGTTCCGTAACCGTGTAGGCGTTCAGTGTACGTCGCCGGTTGATATGACTGGGCACCATTGCTAGAGGTAGCGAGTCGTACGCCGTAGCGAGGCGTGGTGATGTACAGGGACATGCAACGCGCCAAACACCGTTATGAGGCATGGCCCTCCGTAACGGGGCACAATCACGGGAGTACCGAATGGTACGCCGTGGCAGGGCATGGTCATGCACAGGGGCAAGCAACGCGCCAAACGTCGTTATGAGGCATGGCCCTCCGTAACAGGCATAATCATGGAAGTACCGAATGGTACACCATGGCGAGGTGTGGCCATGCGCTGAAAATCATGTGTAAGCACCGTGCCACCTGATATTTGCTGTTTTCCTTGGCAGTTGAGTGGCGCGTTGACCGCTGATGACCCCACCCCCCGACCCGAGGGGGTGCCGGGGGTGGGGGAATGACAGTGCACCCCGAGACCGGTGGGGGTCTCGGGGTTAAGAAATGATGACCCCCCGACCCCGAGGGGGTGCCGGGGGTGGGGGAATGACAGTGCACCCCGAGACCGGTGGAGGTCTCGGGGTTAAGAAATGATGACCCCCCCCGACCCCTAGGGGGTGCCGGGGGTGGGGGAATGACAGTGCACCCTGAGACCGGTGGGGGTCTCGGGGTTAAGAAATGATGACCCCCCCCGACCCCGAGGGGTGCCGGGCGTGGGGGAATGACAGTGCACCCCGAGACCGGTGGGGGTCTCGGGGTTAAGAAATGATGACCCCCCCGACCCCGAGGGGTGCCGGGGGTGGGGGAATGACAGTGCGCCCCGAGACCGATGGGGGTCTCGGGGTTAAGAAATGATGACCCCCCGACCCCGAGGGGGTGCCGGGGGTGGGGGAATGACAGTGCACCCCGTTACCTTTTCTGACGACGCTGGGATCAGTCATATCAAATGCCTCCTCGCCCCTGGAACGGAGCGGGTCCCACCGCTGAGGCTCAAGGGCGTTCTCCACGTGGCTGATCCCTGTCATCGGCCTTTATGCGGACGGCGTGGGGAATGTAAGGAGGCGGCCCTCCGTACACTGCGCCAGCCATGATCACCCTCGAGAATGAGGACGGGCTCTTCGGAGTCCACGCGAAAAGGCGTATCATCATTTCCTCTCATTACGGCGACGTCAGCAAGGTCCCATCACTGTCCGGGGCGTGCCGCACCACGCGCTGGGGCGTTCCTCGAGGCGAACCGGCGTATGACAAAGAGCCGCGTGGCCGACGAGACATGGCGGACATTTTGAAAACTCAATAAAGCTAGTTGAAGGGGGCGGACTGATGCCACATCGCCATCGTCTTCTTCCTTGTTCGCTCTCCAGTTTCTCCTGCGACCTGTGAGCTCGCACCCGGTTTTCTCCACCCTCCCAGGTTAGCTTCTCCGGTCTTATTCATGAGTTCCCCCTCCTGGACCTCGGAGGACGGTTCTGAGGACCGTCCTCCCTCTGTGAGGTGCCACATCTCTCCCACTCCCTCTCCCCCACTTGAGTGGTCCTCCGACCCAGAGGACCATGTCCCTTTGGCCCGGCGACGGGCCATCGGGGGAGCCCCCTCGAGGGGCCACCGGCCGAGGGCCGGGACCTCCTCGAGGGCGGAGGAGTCCCCAGAGGGGATGGCCTCCGCAATGAAGCGGTCGGACCTAGAAAGGATCCGGGCCCGCTACAGAATCCCTCGGGAGATTGAATTATTCCCGCCAACTCCCGACGACTGGGTCATCTCCTCCCGACCCGGTCGGGTAGCTCTCTACGAGATCTGCCTACAGGCAGGTCATCGTCCTCCTTTTCATCCTTTCTTTGTCAACCTCCTTGATTTCTACTCCTTGACCCCTCCCAGCTGGTCCCGAATTCTTGTCGGGTAATCAGTACCTTCGTCATTCTTTGCCATCGTTTAGGTATCACCCCTAGGATCAGTCTATTTCGCAATTTCTATTCTCTCCGAGCCCAAAAGGGGTGGTGGCTGTTCCAGCCCCGACCCAATAGGGTTCTGAAGCTCCTCCTGCCTTCATCAATCAAGGGGTGGAAACCCCGTTTCTTTTTCGCCAACATCGACCAAGTCCGCCCCCGGTGGGGAGACCCCGACCTCCGGGGAATGCCGTGGCTGTTCAGTGATAAATGCATAAATAATTATCATTAAACCTATTAATTAATAATTTAATGTACCTATTTTTATTTAATATTTTAATATTTTATATAATATTTTTGATAAAACCTTATCAGTTTAAAGAGCTCGATTTTAGGGATTTAATGACGCAAACGGCACCCAAATCGGATTTAAGATGAGCTCGGAATTGATTTTATAAGGATTTAGCACGGATTTCAAAGCAAAAACAGCAAATACGTTGCAGACTTCATAGTTATCTCAGCCCGTTCCTCTGTTTTCGCCGATTCTTCTCTAAATCAGATCTAATCATTTCCTCCATTAATTAAGGAATAGATTAGATTGAAAGTTATAAAATTAGACGAATTAAATTCTTTTTGAATGAATTTGAATTTTATTGAAGATTTCTTACGATTTTCTCACTTGATTTCATCGCTTCCGCACGGCTCTATTTTCTTAAACGATTCTTCTCCAAATCAATTTCTAACCGTTTCCTCCACCAATTAAAGAATAGATTAGGTGTAAGTTATCAAATTGAGTGAATTAAAATCCTCTAGAAGAAATTTGAATTTTATTGATTATTTATCTAGATTTATCTTGTTATTTTCCTTGCTTC
>UESW01003717.1:0-18937 GCA_900491605.1 Calamus simplicifolius | reverse complement strand
AATAGCGCAAAGCGAGTCCAAGGAAGCATCGATCCAGCGCGCTGCATCCGGGAGAGTTTTGGGGCGGTGTTCATCCGTGGATTGGAGTCCTAGGTGCTCTGTTCCAGCCGTTTGAAGCTCCGTTTGAAGCTCTGTTCTAGCCACCGTTTGAAAGCTGTTCCAGCCGTTCCGTGGGAGGCCCCATTCATCTATTCATCAGCAGGTGTGGAGTTCTTGGATACTCTGCTTTGAGGCGTATGCAGAAGAGGGCCTGGTTTGATTTAGGAATTTATTATAATCTGTTGCTTTCTTAATGTCATAACTCTTTACTTTATATAAAATAAAATTTTTATTCATATTAAATTATTAAATTTTATTTAAGTGAAAATAATTTAGACTGATTTATTCTTAAAAGAGACGGGCCGTGATCTATGGGTACGAGCCGTGCTCTAATAAGATAAACCATATCTTATTATTTTGCACTATTAATTATCTACTTAGTTATCTATTTAATTAAATTTATAAGTTTATTTCAAGATAATCGCTAAAGTCCCTGTGGAATCGATCCCTTACTCTCGCTATCCTAATAGTGAAATTAAGGTGTTTAAATCGTTGCGCTACGACACGCATCATGTACCCGTGTCTTCTGTTGCCACTAAAACTGAACTCTCACTGTCTACCAAGAAGTAGAGAGTGCCTGTCCGCTTCCTTTTGACAACAACCATAGACCCTTAGTAATTTTCCACTGAAAATTATCAAAAATGGATACATAACCCTCAACATCAAGCTGACTGGTAGAAATTAGGTTTTTCTTTAACTCTAGGATGTATCTAGCTTGTGCAAGTCCCAATTCTCCGCCTATCACTAGCTTAGTACAATTGTTCCTCTACCAATAATTCTGCACTGCTGTCTATTGCCAACTGTGACATGACCAAAATCTCTTTGGACAAAATTCAAAACTAGGTGTCTCTTTGAGCTGCAATGGTAAGAATCTCCTGAGTCTACAAACCACATATCTGAGTTTGCCCCATCGCCGACTGACAGGCACACATCCTCAAAATTTCGCTTAATAGTACTCGCAACATTTGCTTCCTGACCTTCTATCTTGCTCTCTGTACTTTTTCCTTCTTCTTATCCCAACAATCCTTGCTCATGTGACCTTTCTTCTGGCAGTTCCAACACTTCATGGGAAATCTACCTTTGGACTTTCCTCTGCTCTTGGACCGGCCTTTCTTTGACCTCTTCCTCTACTGTGATCTTCCTCTGGTATCCATCATGAGTGCAGTACTTGTAGAAGTCCCACCCACAGCCTTTCTTCTCATATCATCATTCAATATACAACTAACTACATCATTGAATGTAAGGATACCTGATATCGAGTTGTTGACTGTCATCATAAGATTGTCCCAACTCTCTGACAAGGAACATAAGAAAAGAAGAGCCCTGAATGAATCATCAAAAGCAACAGAGACTGACTCCAATTGATTAATCATCGTGTTGAACTCGTTTAGATGCTCCATCACTGAACTATTCTCAGCCATCTTCAAATTGAAGAGTTTTTTCATGAGAAATATCTTATTTTAGGTGGAAGGTTTTTCATACAGCTATGTTAAAGCGGTCATCATATCCATGATGGTCTTTTTCTTTGCAATATTATACGCCACTTGAGGTGTCAACGACAATCTGATCGTGGCCAAGGCTTTCCTATCCAGAATCATCCAATCTGAGTCGCTCATTGAATCCGGCTTCTTTCCTCTAATGGAAGGTAAAGATCCTTCTGATATAGGTAGTCCTCAATTTGCATCCTCCACCATCCAAAATTGTGACCATTAAATTTCTCGATTTTGATCTTGTCTTCTACCATCTCTTTGTTGATTTGTTCGACCGTAATAATATGAAGAAAATCAGGCTCTGATACTAATTTGATAGGGAATACAACAAATATTCCTCTAATAAGATCACTATTAGTACGGCCAAGCACGCAGTGTGATATAATCAAAATCAAAATATTGAATAATAATAGAAACCAAAATTCAAAAACAGCAAGAGACAAGAATTTTACGTGGTTCACCCAAACTGGGCTACGTCCACGGCAGCACAAGATCTGCAAGGCTTCACTAAGAGTTGAATCGGGTACAAGCCCTCAAAAACACTCTTAGAAACTCTTATATCTCACTAAGAGATTACAGAACCTTTTTTTTCTCTCTACAGTACCTGGAGGTCCTCACCGAGCCTCAATTTTTTTTTCATAGGTTCGTAACTCCCTTATAAAAAACCTTCACACGAGATTTGTGGCGGACGGTTGCAGGCAGTTCGATAGGGACACATCCGGTATTTCTGGATTTATTGAGATAGCCTTTGGATAAGGTTTATCTACTGGATTTTTATGATCAGCTTCAAAACCGTTTGAAACTTCCATGTGTCTTTAAGTCTCGTGAACTCTGATTTGGGGCTTTCTTTTGATGAAATTAAGCTCCATCCATAATAGGCTTCGCTAAGACCAAACTATAGAAGAATGAAAGGATAAGAAGCAGAAGAGTACGGGAGAAGAGGAGGATGTGAGGAGAATAGAGGAAAAATTTTTGAGCTAGGTGAGGCTTTGGATAATGATGAGGGAAAAGGGGAAAAGAGGGGAAGAAACTAACGCTTGCCGCCCTCTTCCTCCTCAGTTGGTCTTTCGTCCACCTCCGCACCGCCTTTCACCTTTTTGGTGACCTCACCCCTGCTTCGTCTTCGTCCTTGGCAATGCGATCATCCTCGTCAAGGAGCGGGAGGAATGGGACGCCGCCTAGGAGATAAAATCAAAGAGCAGAAGGGAATTGCGCCCTTGTAGAAAAATTTTTTGCATGAAAATTGAAAGAGAAGTCTGATCCTGCCACCCAGGAGATAAAATACGATGTCGAAGCTTAAAAGCCTAAGCATCGTATAAAAAATTACGATGCCGACGCTTAAAAGCGTTGTCATTATAAATTAAAAATACAATGCACGATGCCGATGCTTAAAAGCGTCAACATCGTAAATTAACTGCCAATGCTTCTTAAAAGCATCGGCAGGCTTCGGATTTTCATGGCCCTCCCCCAAGCGTCAGGAAAAAAGAGTTGTTATTCTTTTTTTGGTTGTAGTGACACAATAGATTGGCAGATATCCTATTTTATAAAGCTTTCTAAAAGATGCTTAATAGCTCAGATCAACTATGATTGATAATTGAAGCATTAGTCCATTGTACTAGAGAGTTCACATGACCAAAAGGAATAATCACCCCGATGCTAACTATGGGAGATAAGCTGCACTCCAAAACCATAAAGGCCGGCTTTATGGTCATAGATATGTCCTCTAGCTATAACGTTATCCTTGTATAGTCAATCTTGAATAGGCTACCGTCTCAACTTCTCACTTGTTGAGGAAGTTCCTTAGAAATCAAGAAATAGAAGAACTTTGGGATGAGTGATGGCCAGATAGTGCTATGTCGCAACCTTAAAGAGGAGTAGTTGAGCTATTGAGGACATAGCAATTGATAACTTGATTTCCAAGATAAGGACAAGGAAAAACACCCAAGGCCTATTGAGGACTTGGAGGCAATATTCTTGGGGAAATGATGGCTTTAAGGTTGTTCATATTTGCTTAACATTAATCGAGTCCATTTGAAGTCAAGTAGTTGAATTCTTATAAAAAACTTGGATGCCTTCGTATGGTCGACCAATGGTATGCCCGATATTGACCTTAATGTTATCATGCATCACCTTAAGGTGGACCTTTACCACAAGCTAGATCATTAAAAGAAGAGAAACTTCACTCTAAAGTGAATCCAAAACATTGAAGAAGGCAAAAAAGATTGTTGGAGGTTAGGTTCAGGAGGAAAGTTTATTATCCCAATTGGTTTGTGATGATGAAGAAGTTCAATGAAAAATGATGGATGTATATTGATATCACTGGCCCAAATAAAGTTTGACCAAAAGATAACCTCCCTCCTTCAAAAATTGATTAGTTGATGGATACCATGAACATGAACTCTTCAACTTCACAAATACTCTACTTTCAAAAGCTATATTTCTAAAAGCTCTACTTTCAAAAGCTCTATTACTAATAGCTTACCAAGTAGGACCTTAGTCATATCAGGTTCTGCCACTAAAGAACTTTTAGGACCGATATATCTCTAAATTATTTAGCAACCAAATGATTATTTATAAAGCCCAGCCTTAGGCTAGGTTTTTAGGCCGACCAAAGATTGATAGATGAATGGACCAAATATTGATGGATTAATGGATCAAAAGAAAAGTCTTTATGCACCAGGTGCGGTGCAGATGCACATCGCGCCTAGTGATTGGCGCACAGCACATGTGCATGCATACCAAAGGTAGGAATATTTCTTTTCATCTTTGATACGCGTGCATGCATGTGCCGTGCGCCAGTCACCCCGTACGTTGCAACAAGAATTTTTAATGCCATATGAATTTGGTTATGGAGGTTAAAAAAATGGATATGGAGGTTAAAAAAAATGGGTACATGAGTTGATATGGGATATGTGGCAATACCCATTATTGGTACGGAATCGATATGAATGTAAAAATTTTTCTCTCTATCCTTTCCCATCTCTCTCTATACTTATAACATCATTAGTAAAATTACTTAATTGCCCTTATATATAATTTTAGTCAAAAAGTTGCCCTTATGTAATAAAGGCCACGGTCCTTTTATTTTTTTTTGGGCCTAATCGGTTTGATTGGCTTAGAATTGAAGAAAAAAAAAGAAAAATAGTGCACGAGTTTGAAAAGGTAAAGTGATGGATGAAAAATTAAAGAAAAAATGATAGTATGGAGTGGGTAATGAGATGGGTACAGAAATGAATACCAGATGGATACGGATATGAGCAATGAAGTGAGTGCTAATATTATATAATTTTTATGTATATAAATATGTATATAAAATTTTGTATTCATAAAGTATTTAGAACTGATATGGATATAATTTTTTTTTAATGGATATATATGAATAGAAGACACGTTTTTTCGTATCCAATGTGTTCCATCGCCATCCATAGTGGAGGCTGGCCTTATCATATATGTTGCTTCGATGCAACGATCGATGGCAGAAGATCATCATTGAAACAGTGGGATAAAGCCGTTCCAAGAGATGTTATGCTTTCGCATAAAGCTTTGTCTGCTTGTCATATATTCCTAGTTCATGCAACAAGGAATAGAAAATTTCTTGATAGTTTGTTGTTGGATTTGTGTGATTTAGGCACTTTATTTTGGATATTAGATAGAAAATTACTTCTTGTTGTTGGATATATTGCATTCGTGTAATTCAAGCATTAACATATCTTTGAGGCTGATGACCCCTAAATTAAGCATTTAGGGCAATTTATAACGTCCATGGCTCATGCAATTTGAAAACCGCTTTCCTCTTCTTGCTTGTATCGGGATAATAGATAGAGGTTAGGTTGACGAAATAACTAAAATATTGAGTCAATCACCAATGCTATATATATCATAATTTATGCAAACATATAAGTCTTGTTTGCTTATTCAAATTGAACAATAAAATTCAGTCCAAATTTGTAACAAGGAGGTTGCATGCAGCTGTCTAGTTGTTGTTGTCCATCCAGAATTGAGCCTGGAGCCAATCTACAGTCTTCTTGTCCAGCTGAAAGGCCTTGGCTAGAACATCATCAGAGATGGGTGGCTTGGCTCCGAAGACAGCTTTAGCTACGGTGATCACACCAGGGTTTTGGCTGCTAAGACCGGCAATGGCAACGGCATTGGTCTTCCCGTAGTTGAACTGGAAGTGGATGAGACCTTGAGGAAATACGAAGACATCGCCCTTGTTAAGGACCTTAGTGAAGAGCTGGTTGTTGGATGCGACGAAGCCGACGTAGAGTGTGCCCTCCAACACGGTAAGGATCTCGGTGCCCCTTGGATGGATGTGAGGTGGGTTGAGACCGTAGGGTGCAAAGTCTATGCGAGCTAAGGAGATGCCAAGGGTGTTGAGCCCGGGAATTTGGTTAACATTAACCGCAGTGACATTAGACCCGAGTTTGTTTCCTGTGTCACGGGGCTTGTCGAGGCCAGAGAAGAAGAAATCTTCCGCTTTGGCAAGCTTTGGGTCCTTGCAGACAAACCCATTCACAAGCACTGCAACAACCAGAGGAGAGGTAATTATTAAGTACTTGGACAACATGAAACCTCATCAGTGCCTTTTAAAATATTGGTCAGCAATCCATTTTTCAAGGTATGTGCATTGTTGGGCTCATGGCCCACCTATTCAGCCCATTAGGGCAAAAGGGAGCGCTACTCCTTTTTTCACCATGGTTTATTCTCTCTCTTTTATAAAAGGAGTAGCCGTCTTCCTTTTTTGGTTTTCTCTATTTTAAGGAGCAGCCGTATGGAAAAAGTGGAGAAGCATGTAGCAGGTATTTTCTTTTTTCTAGGAGCATGGATTGCTAGGGGAAGAGAAGGAAGGGCTGTTGCTTAGTGCTTGACTACGTGGGAGGACTTCCACTCCAGGAATCACGTGAAGGTGCTGCAGAAGAAAAACAAGAGAAGAAGAAGAAGAAGAGAAGGGAAGAAAATAAGGAGGTAACGCAGGAGACCGTATTTTTCGGTGATGTAATCCTTATATCCCTATTATTCTCTTGTGATTGTTTCTCAAGTTCTGGCAAGGAACTTTGAGACTTGGATATTTATTATTTTATAGTGGATCTTCTTCTCTGGCTTGCCCGTGGTTTTTTTTCCTTTATCTTGAAGGGATTTTCACGTAAATCTTGGTGTTTCTGTGATTGTGTGGTTTGCGCATTTTTATTTATTATTCCGCTGCGTATTACGGTCTGCTAGTATTTGCTCGTACACGGATTCTTTCCCATCAACTGGTATCAGAGCCTGTGAATTTTTTTTGTGTGTGCGAGCATGGAGGCCGGTAATGTTTCCCGCATGATCAGTCTGAACGGAAACAATTGGATGATATGGAAACCAAGGATGGAGGACCTCTTATATTGCAAGGATCTATATGGACCTTTAGAAGGGGTCAAAGCAAAGCCCGCTACAGTGACAGACGATGCTTGGATCATGTTAGATCGGAAGGCAGTCGGTTTTATTCGGCAATGGTTGGATGATAGTGTCTTTCACCATGTTTCCACTGAGACTTCTGCAAACTCTCTTTGGAAAAAGTTAGAAAGTCTATATGAGAGAAAAACAGCTGGCAACAAGGCTTTCTTGATCAGAAAACTAGTGAATCTGAAATATAAAGAGGGTGCTTCTATTGCTGAGCATTTGAATGAAATGCAGAGTATTAATAACCAGTTATCCTCTATGAAAATGTCTCTTGATGATGAGTTGCAGGCATTGTTACTTCTCAGTTCATTGCCAGAAAGTTGGGAGACACTGGTAGTTTCCCTCAGTAATTCTGCACCAGACGGTGTATCACCATGAGTCAAGTAACAGGCAGTTTGTTGAATGAGGAGTTAAGAAGAAAAAATTCAGCAACTTCTCAGATTGATTCACAGGCACTTGTCTCAGAGAATAGAGGACGGTCAAAGTCTAGAAATAGAGACAATTCATACAAGGGTAGAAGCAAATCAAGGTCAAGAAAAGATATTACTTGCTATAACTGTGGTGAGAAAGGGCACTACAAGAATCAGTGTAAGAAGCCTAAGAAGAGTAAGAAAAAGGGAAAAGAAGTGGAGGATACAGAGTCAAAGGAGAATATCACAGCTACTGTGCAGAGTGATGATTATTTGATTTTGTCTACTTCTGATGGTATCTTCTCATGTGAGTGTCAGAATCATGAGTGGGTGATTGACACAGGTGCTTCTTATCATGCTACACCACGGAGGGAGTTTTTTTCTACATATAAGACTGGAAATTTTGGTGTTGTCAAGATGGAAAATCAAGGCACAGCAGACATCATTGGCATGGGTGACATCCACATGAAGACCAATCTTGGCTGTAAGTTGGTGCTCAAGGATGTAAGGCATGTAGCTGACTTGAGGCTAAATTTAATCTCAGTTGGAAGACTTGATGATGAAGATTTTGATAGCAGATTTCATAAAGGGCAATGGAAGCTCAGTAAAGGTTCACTTGTTGTAGCCAGTGGGAAGAAATGTCACACTTTATACAGGTTGCAGGCTAAAGCTTATGGTGAACAGTTGAATGTTACAGAGAACGACTTCAGCATGGAGTTGTGGCATAAACGACTGGGACACATGAGTGAGAAGGGGCTGCAAGTTCTTTCCAAGGAAGAAGTTCTACCAGACTTCAAAGGTGTACATCTGAACCCATGTGTTGATTGTTTGGTTGGCAAGCAACATAGAGTTTCTTTTGCTAGTCCTGCTTTATCTAGAAAAATGCATGTTTTGGATCGTATCTATACAGATGTTTGTGGTCCTCTGAGGACAAAAACTCCTAGTGGATCAGTTAATGTTCCAGGCATCAGTGGTGCACTTTATTTTGTCACTTTTATAGATGATTTTTCAGAAAAGTTTGGGTCTATGGTTTGAAGACTAAAGATCAGGTTATTAATGTCTTCAAAGAGTTTCATGCCAGAGTTGAAAGAGAGACAGGAAAGAAACTGAAATGTATAAGGTCAGATAATGGTGGTGAGTACACAGGGTTATTTGATAATTATTGCAGATCACATGGCATTCAACATGAGATGACAGTTCCTGGTACTCCTCAGCATAATGCAATTGCAGAGAGAATGAACCGCACCATCATGGAAAAGATCAGATGTATGCTTTCACAGTCCAAGTTACCTAAAAGATTTTGGGATGAGGCATTGAAGACAGCGGTTGATGTAATAAACTTGTCACCATGTACAGCTCTAGATGGTGATGTTGCAGAGCGTGTATGGTCAGGAAAAGATGTCTCTTATAAGCACTTGAGAGTGTTTGGTTGTCGTGCATTTGCACATGTTCCAGACATTGAGAGGTCCAAGCTGGATGGTAAGACAAAAGAATGTGCTTTGCTTGGTTACTCACATGATGAGTTTGGTTATAGACTTTGGGATCCAGAAAAGCAGAAGGTATTCAGAAGCAGAGATGTGGTATTTTTTGAAGATCAAACCCTTCAAGACTTCAAGAAGGAGGTGTCAGTCAAGTCTTCTGCAGGAGGATTAACAGACTGTGATCCAGTTACTCCTCTAGTAAATCAGGGTGATAGGGGAGATGTGCAAGAAAATAGTGCAGGAGCAGGTATTAACTCACCTGTAGGACATGTTGAGCAGGAAGGAGATCAGGAGCAACCTCCTACAGAGCCTCAGCTGAGAAGATCTATCAGACAACGTCAACCTTCCAAAAGGTATTCTACAGATGAATATATAATGCTTACTGATGCAGGTGAACCAGAATGTTACCAGGAGGCAGTTGAAAGTGAGCAGAAAAAGGAGTGGTTAGTAGGTATGCTGGAAGAAATGGATGCCTTACAGAAGAACCACACATATGATTTAGTGGAACTACCAAGAGGAAGGAAGGCTTTAAAGAACAAGTGGGTTTTCAGGTTAAAGACTCAACAGCATTGTTCTCAACCAAAGTACAAGGCCAGATTGGTTGTGAAAGGCTTTGGTCAAAAGAAAGGTATTGACTTTGAAGAGATTTTTTCTCCTGTTGTTAAAATGTCTTCAATTCGTGTTGCTCTAGGTATTGCTGCTAGTCTAGACTTGGAGGTTGAGCAGTTAGATGTGAAGACAGCTTTTCTTCATGGTGATTTGGAGGAGGAAATCTATATGGAGCAACCAGAAGGCTTCAAAGTCAAAGGTAAAGAAAATCTTGTCTGCAGATTGAAAAAAAGCTTATATGGGCTGAAGCAAGCTCCAAGGCAGTGGTACAAGAAATTTGATTCATTTATGGCTGAAAATGGATACAAAAGAATGGCTTCAGATCATTGTGTGTATATCAAATGGTTTAGTGAGGATTTTGTCATACTCCTACTTTATGTTGATGACATGCTTATTCTTGGGAAAGATATGTCTATGATTGACAGGTTGAAGAAGGAGCTGAGCAATTCATTTGAAATGAAGGATATGGGACCAGCAAAGCAAATACTGGGTATGCAGATTTCCCGTGATAGAAGAATCAAGAAAATATGGTTGTCACAGGAAAAGTACATTGAGAAGGTATTGGATAGGTTCAGTATGATCAATGCAAAGCCAGTTGGTTCTCCTCTTGCAGGTCACTTCAGGTTGTGCTCAGAGCAAAGTCCTTCAAGTGATGAGGAGAAGGAGAAAATGAAGAAGGTTCCTTACGCTTCAGCAGTCGGAAGTTTGATGTACGCGATGGTATGTACGAGGCCAGACATCGCATATGCAGTGGGTGTTGCTAGCAGATTTCTTGCAAATCCAGGGAAAGAGCATTGGGCAGCAGTGAAGTGGATCTTCAGATATCTCAGAGGAAGCTCCAAAGTTTGTTTAAGCTTTGGGGGTGGTCCAGCTGTGCTGATTGGTTACACAGATGCAGATATGGCGAGAGATATTGATACAAGGAAGTCCACATCAGGTTTCATACTTACTTTTGCAGGGGGAGCTGTGTCATGGCAATCCAGATTGCAAAGGTGTGTAGCTCTCTCTACCACAGAGGCAGAATATATTGCTGCTACCGAGGTCTGTAAGGAGATGCTGTGGATGAAAGAATTCTTACATGAATTGGGATTGAAACAGAAAAATTATGTGGTACATTGTGACAGCCAGAGCGCCATCCACTTGTGCAAGAACCCAACTTTTCATTTCAAGTCAAAGCATATAGATGTGAGATACCACTGGATTCGAAATGTGTTTGAAGAGAAGCAGTTACAGCTTCAGAAAATTCACACAGATGAAAATGGGGCAGACATGTTGACAAAGACCTTATCAAAAGAAAGGCAAGAGATATGCCGACAGCTGGTCGGCATGATTTCACACTAAGGAAGCATGAGACAGCCTCCCTTATGGGCTGAAGGGGGAGGTTGTTGGGCCCATGGCCCACCTATTCAGCCCATTAGGGCAAAAGGGAGCGCTACTCCTTTTTCCACCAGGGTTTGTTCTCTCTCTTTTATAAAAGGAGTAGCCGCCTTCCTTTTTTGGTTTTCTCTTTTTAAGGAGCAGCCGTATGGAAAAAGGAGAAGCATGTAGCAGGTATTTCTTTTTTCTAGGAGCATGGATTGCTAGGGGAAGAGAAGGAAGGGCTGCTGCTTGGTGCTTAACTACGTGGGAGGACTTCCACTCCAGGAATCACGTGAAGGTGCAGAAGAAAAAAGAGAAGAAGAAGAAGAAGAAGAGAAGGGAAGAAAATAAGGAGGTAACGCAGGAGACCGTATTTTTCGGTGATGTAATCCTTATATCCCTATTATTCTCTTGTGATTGTTTCTCAAGTTCTGGCAAGGGACTTTGAGACTTGGATATTTATTATTTTATAGTGGATCTTCTTCTCTGGCTTGCCCGTGGTTTTTTTTCCTTTATCTTGAAGGGATTTTCACGTAAATCTTGGTGTTTCTGTGATTGTGTGGTTTGCGCATTTTTATTTATTATTCCGCTGCGTATTACGGTCTGCTAGTATTTGCTCGTACACGGATTCTTTCCCATCATGTGCAGGCCATCTTTAAATGTGTAATTATTTGTTGCGTATATAGTACAAGAAAAAGTAGACAATGAGAAGTTATAAGGAGTACCTTCTGATTTAAGATCAGCAACACAGAAGTCTTGGAGGGACTAGGATCAGCGGCATGGCTTGAGAAGCCACAAGAGCCAGGAGAGAAAGGACGAGGACGTGGGCAGCCATGTATTCTATCCCTCTAGCCTGGTGTAGAAGAACAGATCGATGGAACTACGTTTGATGGTCCAATGGCTTGGAGGACATGGATATATATATATAGAGGGAGATGTGGGACTTGCTCTCCGATAAGGACTTGAATTAGTCATGCAACTTTATTGGAAAGCGGAAGAGTGCAGGAAAATCTCACGCGTTTTTATTGTGTAGGTAAAAGTTTGATTAGGTCCTGAGTATAACTGTGTCGAATTAGCAGTCTAGACTCCTGCAGAGACAAAAGGAAAACGAGATATTATTATATGAATCGAACCACCCATGAGCCATGGTTTCTCTAATTCTTTATTATAATTTCTTATCGATGGAGATCTTGTTGTAACTTGCAACCAATGGGGTGTCGTGAGAGAGCACCTGAAACGAATCGATTCAATCAATGGGGATTTTGATCTGGTCTTGATATGAAATCATCAAACTATATATTAACTCATGGTACACTGATTTAGTTTACAGGGTGAATGACGCGATCCAGGAGACTTGTGGCTTCGAACGTAGCAGTTGAAGCGGCCGAGATCCATGCGAAGCCCGACCGTCGTTATATAATATCTTTAATTCTTTAATTTGAGAATAATTTGACCCATGGTTAGAAGGTTGTTTGAAGTGCTTGTAGCTCGACTTCACTTTCTATCGTTTGAAGGTCGTTATATAATATCGTTATATAATATCTTTAATTATTTAATTTAAGAATAATTCTTTTTATCGCTTGATAAAAGGAATTGTAATAACCCAAAAATAATCTGATATCGAATGGAAAGAAAAGTTTGAAGTTCTTGTAGCTCGACTTCACTTTCTATCAATTAACTTACTCTTATGTTTTTAAGATCATGTGGACTCAGCCTTCTAACAAGCTAATTGGGCCAATAGGTAGGTTTGGGAGCGTTATAGTAAGACCATATACTTACTATTGCATGCTGATAAGTGTCTCATATTAAAGCTTTATAAGAAAAAAAGTAGGTTGTAAGATCGATAGAGACTAGTTTGTTTGTTAACTCTTCTCTCTATTCTTCCTTGTCATCTCCTTCCTCTAATCCTCCATGACAACCATAGTTTACTTAATCTTCCATTGATCATAACCGAAGATTGTCCCTAAGTATAGCCTAGAATTGGTCCTAATCTCTCAATTGTTATACAACTGAGATTCTCAGACCAAAATGAGGATCCATTGACCACTTATCCCTTGATTGCCCTCATCCCTTGATTTTCGCTCTCAAATCATAATATTGACATCTAAATATGATTTTTTGTTCTCATTTGGCTTGACCCAGATGTCAAACATTAAGGATGAGGAAGGAGGGTACTTTCCTAAGCCAGCCCTCATCTTCACTTGATCACAGTCAAGCGACCATCCTATGCTCAAAATAGACATCAATTAATAGCGACATGACTGGCTCTACCGGCTCACTTTAGTGAAATGAAGCTCAAGGGCAGAATCATGATAAGGAACAGTGGCATAGGTGAGGTCCTAAGTAGGGATTGTGGGGTGGCCTGATCTGTAGACGAGATCGATGGGGATGGGTTCTACCAGAGAGGAAGAAGATTGAAGAATGCACAAGTAATGTTGGGGAATGGATTAGCTTTAAATGTATGAAACTCATCCCTAGTAGCCCAAATAGAACCAAACTAGGCTTGGTCTACTCGATCAGCCCAAAGTCAAAATAAAGGAAAAAGTGGTGGGATGGCTTAGGCTTGGTCCATTTGAGTGACTCAAAATCATGGTCAAAATCGAGGCTCCGTGGAATTGGGACTTTTTTTTTCTTCTTCTTTTAGGCCAATTAAATTTTGATCAAAGTTAGGATTTGACTGACCCCTACTTCAAGCCAAAATCGAAGGGAGGGAAGTTAGGACCTCTTTTATAAATCTACCCTAAGGCAATATTCCTAAAGTGAAGAGTCAAGGTAGATGATGGGGATTTTGGACCATGCCATCACCGAAGAGGGAAAATAGAGCAAGTAAGCCTTCCACCTCTTATTGCTTCTTATTTCTTTCTTTATATGCCTTGATGAGATATTGGATCGCTATCGATGGCCGTCTAATTGATGAAAGGGCTGAGACCTTATTCTTTGACACTGTCCATAGCGATTGAGTTGTGGTCGACTTTGTTGAAATTATCAAAATAGGCATAATGGAAGGTTGAGCAAGGGTTTCTATTAGCTTTCATAAATTGATAGTTTCGAAAATCATGAATCTATCTCTATAATCTTTGTTCAAAACCATCCCTTATTCTTGAGCTCTTTGGACGGTGCTTCGCTATTGAAACCTGCTGTCGATACTTATCATTGAGGCTAGATACCAAGCTATTACTAGCAAGGTTTCTATGCTAGATATTTGTCAAGCCTTCAGTAGGATAGTTGACAGAATCGAAAGCAGGAGAGGGAGAGAACCTCCCTTGTTCTTGAAACAAAAGTTTTAAATTTATGCCCAGTCAACTTATTTTACTTCTTCCTCAAAGGTAATCCTTTCGATATCCATACCATATGTTCTCCTTGCTCCCTTTATTGTATTCCAAATATAGAAAGTTTTGAGTCAGTGCTTAAGTTAATTCATTTTATAGTTTTTTCTAAGATAATGCTCTGTTCAAACTAAAAGCTATTTGTCTTTTTTATCATAATTAAAGTATGGAAGCTTTTAAGTTCTGACTAATTTAGCTCATTTGCAATTTCTTCAAAGATGATGCATCCAATGTTTGGAGTATCAGTTTTACCGTAATTCAAATATGAATTTTTTTTGGTTAATATCCAAGTCAACCTAATTTATAGTTCTCTTGAAAATAATGCATTTCAAACCATATGTCCTTGTCTTTTCCTAAGTCTCAATATGAAAAATTTTGGATTACTGCCCATATCACCCTATTTTACTATGGACCCAATATTCAAATCATAGGTCATCATCTGTCTTTTTTGTTATAGAACAAATATGGCAAGTTTCTTGGGTTATTGCCCAAGCCAAACACTTCTTTTCATTTTTCATAATGTATTCAAAGGTGATGCACCCGATACCCAAATTATAAGGGTGGTCATCTTGCAAACCAATATAGAAAGTTTTGGATAATGAGTTGAGTCAACCCATTTTGTAGGTGATTTATGAAGGAAATTACTCAGTCCAGATTTCATATATTTATGTATTAACAACAAAGACAACAAAAAAAGGAAGCGTACCTGAATCCATAAGTCTTGATAGCTATGGGTGATCGTTCAAAGGGAGGCCCTGGGTTGTGATCTTCCTGTTAAAATATAATGATTGTTAATTCTTAATATTTTATTTTATTTTATTTATTATTTTTATTCTAAGTTGGGCTTTTGCATAGTGGGCCTATTTTATTATGCTTTGGTATGGTAGCCTCATATGGATAAGAGAATCATCATGTTATTAGAACTAGAAACAATATTGTTATCATGGTGGTTTCTTATGAAATCCTAGATCTATTTTTCTTCTTGAGAAAAACCTTTCTTCTACCTTAATTTTTCTTCCAAAAATAATTTGTGTTGAAATAATCTTAACAAAAATTGGTAGAGCCTGGTTTTTCAACCTCACCAAATCTAAAGTCAAGCCATGAAAAAAAAAATCCGACAAAAGATTCATGACCACTTCGACTTCTTTCTCGTCCGCCAGCCAAAGGATTATAGGGAGCGACGAGAGCAATGCCCCTCGCTGATGCTCCAGAGATGCATCTGATTTCACCTCCATGGATGGCTCGGCGTCCATGTCCATTACTGCCAGATCCGTTGCCCCATTAAAGCCTGGTTGGTTGGGATTCCTGGTTGGGATTCCTTCCAAGAAGGACGATTGGGATTCTTGGTGGGATTCCTTCCAAGAAGGATGATACCCAAGTGTTGCCATCACAAAAAAAAAAAAAAGGTTGACTACTATCAAATCCAATCAAAGGGTGTGATGGATCATCAAATTCCAACAAAAAAAAATTATTATTTCTGCATCTCACGCAGCCATGAAGTGTTGTTGCTGGTTTTTTAGCGAGAAACAGGGAGCTCAGATGAGAAATGGAACCGAACGTGATGCAAGGGAGCCATTGTTTTTATCTTTAGATAAGGAAGCGGTGAAAAAAAGAAGAAGAAAAATAAAATACATGTGTGATTCATGGCAAGCTCAAATAATATGGGTATGACTATTAATCAACCTTCTATTTCTATTTTTGATGAAGAAAATTATGATTATTGAAGCATCAAGGTGAAAACCCTGGAATCTATAGATAATGGATATGACGAGCCAGTTAATCCAACAAATCATCAAAGAGAGCAATGAAGGATTATAAAAAGAAGGATGTTAAAGCCCTATTTTTCATCCAACAAGCTGTATCTGAAAAACTTTTTTTTAGAATTATTAGAGTCACTAAATTAAAGGAGGCATGGGACATCTTACATAAGGAATTTCAAGGCAACATAAAGGTGAGAGCTATCAAACTTCAACTCTAAGAAGAGAGTTATAATTTGAGAATGCAGAAAATAAATTGAAGGATTATTTCTCAAAATTATGGAGACTGTTAAGCAAATGAAGAGCTTTGATGAAACCATCATGGAGCAAAGATATGTGAGAAAATTTTGGCTAGTTTGTCTTCAAAATTTGATACAATAGTTATAATTATTGAAGAATCTAAAAATCTTTGTTTTAAGTGTTCATGAATTGATTGGATCTCTTGAAGCCTATGAGCAAAGATTGTTTAGGCATAAAGAATCATTAATTGAAAGTGTCTTTCAATCTAAACTCAAGGTGTTTGATAAAACTTCTCAAAAAGAATCATCTAGTCATGCTCCAGTTAAAAGAAAGTCATTTAGAGGTGAAAATCAGAGTAGAGAAGGAGGAAGAAATATGAGAGGAAGAGTAGAGGAATGCAAAAAATAACTTTCCAAGAAGACAATATAATGAGAGCATTCAACAAGATGCAACATATGTAAAAGATCTTCTCAAGTTGAAAAAGATTGCTAGTTTAAGGAAAGCCCTAATGTTATAATTGTAAAAAGTTTGGACATGTTCAAAAAAGATTGCAGGTACAAAGCAAGTGAGCAAGCATACTTCTCAGAAGAAAATAAAGGTCACAAAGCACACTATTGCATGTCAAACTATAGAAGAGCAAAGAAATAATGTGGTATCTTGACAGTTGGTGCAACAATCACATGACAGGAGACATCTATTTTGTAGACATTGACAGTTCTTCAATATCACAAGTGAAGATGAAAAATGATGTTCTAGTCCAAGAAAAAAAGAGATACAATATAAATAATACCAAGAAAGGAAGAAATTTCTTCATGATGTTTTTTGTTCCAGACTTGAAGCAAAATCTCTTGAGTGTTGGATAATTGATTAAGCATGGGCACATTGTACACTTTGAAGAAAATGTTTGCAAGCCATATGACAGAAGGATGAAAAAGCAACTTATGGCAAATATCAAGATGGAGAAAATAAAAGTTTTTCTCTTATTTTGCACTATGCAAAGGATGTTGTATGAAAGATGAAAGTGAATGATGAGTCATGGCAATGGTACAAAGGTTGACACTTGAACTTTCAAAGCTTGAGAAGTTTACATCAGAGAACATGGTGTATGGTTCTACCAACAATACATGACGAGGAAAAACCCTGTGAAGGATATGCACTTAAAAAATAAAAAAGAGGTATTTCCAAGCTTAAGAGCATGTATGGAAAGCTAAAGCACCTATTGGAGCTTATTCATACTGATATATGGACTTAAAATTTTTCTCATGTACATAACATCTACTTCATTATCTTTATTGATGACTATTCAAGGATGACATGATGGTTTATGAGACATAAATCAGAGGCATTTCTTATCTTCAAGAAGTTAAAAATCAAGATAAAGTGGGCATTATATCAAAGTACTGAGAAGTGATAAAGGTGGTGAATACAATTCAAATGAATTTGAGAAGTTTTGTGAAATGATGGTGTACAAAGACAATTGACTGTTGGCTATGAACCAGAGCAAAATGGAGTTGCAGAAAGAATGAACCGTACTATTATTGATGTCTAGATCTATGCTCAAAGACAAAGGCCTTCCAAATTCTTATTGGACAGAAGCAGTGAATACAACAGTGTATCTGATGAATAGATGTCCAACAAAGCTCTTCAGAATATGATACCATTTGAAGCCTGGTTTGGTAGAAACCTTTAGTGAAGCATTTCAAAATCTTTGGATGCGTGCTATGCACATATTTCAAAGGAAAGGAGACATAAAATGATGAAGTAAGTGAAAAATGTATCTTTGTTGGATACAATCTAAATCAAAGATTATAGACTTTTCAATTTGAAGAAAAATCAAGTGATCATAGAAGAGATGTTATTTTCAATGAAAAAGTTGCTTGGGCTTGGAAGCAAAAGAAAGTTAAAAATATTATTTTCTTGATAAAGAAATTCATGATGCTCAAAACGAAGAAAATGATATTGAAGGTTCACCACAACTTCTCCAAGTGTAAGTCCATTTCAACTTCAAGTTCAAGTCCATCTTCAAGTTCTACTCCTATAAAATGAAAGATTAAGTGACATTTATGCTTCTTATAATTTCTTAATTGAGTCTGAAACTTATGAAAATGCTATGCATGAAGAAGTATGGAATAAGGCAATGCAAAAGAAATCAGTATGATTGAGAAGAACAAAACTTGGGAATTAGTGAAGAAACCAAGTGATAAGGACGTCATTGGCTTGAAGTGGATCTACAAAAATAAACACAATCTAGATGGCACCATCCAAAGACAAAGCAAATTGGTAGCAAAAGGATACACTCATTATCTGGTATTAATTATCAAGAAACTTTTGCATCTATTGCTAGACATGAAATAATTAGAACTCTTATTTCTATAGCAGCACATAAAGTTGAAATCTACACCAACTAGATGTAAAGTTAGCATTTGAAGGAGTATTGAAAGAAAAAATTTATGTGAACAACCTCAAGGCTTCATCATCAAAGGTCAGAAGCAAGGTATACAAGTTGAAGAAAGCATTGTATGGGCTGAAGCAAGCACCAGAGCATGGTACTCTTGACATCTGCTTCAATGAAAAAGGTTTCTTAAGAAGTCCAAGTGAACCAACACTTTATGTGAAGAAGCAAGGAAATGATTCTCATTGTTTCTCTTTATGTTGATGAATTAATTATTATACTGGTAATAATGAGAACATGATCATGACTTTCAAAGTGATATGATAAGAAGATATGAA
>UESW01003716.1:29452-45067 GCA_900491605.1 Calamus simplicifolius | reverse complement strand
GAGTGTCTTGTGGTCAAAGGATCAAAATGTAAGTGGTATCCTGATAGTGGCTGCTCAAGGCACATGACGGGTGACAAAGATCAATTCATCACCCTTGAAGATAAAAGAGGAGGAGTTGTTACTTTTGGAGATAATGGCAAAGGTCAAATTATGGAACTTGGTAAAATTCAAATAACTCCATCCACTTTTATAGAGAATATTTTATATGTTGTAGGTTTAAGCATAATCTAATTAGCATTAGCCAATCATGTGATAAAGGTTTCAAAGTTTCCTTTGAAGCTCTATTTGCACTGTTTCTAATCCCATAGATAATAGCATTATATTTGTTGGTAATAGAAATGATAATGTATACTTAATTGATTTAGACAACTTGTCTACTAGTAACCATTGCTTAATTGCTAATAATGCTAAAGTAAATGAGATTGGATGGCTATGGCATCGTAGATTAGGTCATGCAAGCACACACTTAATTTTAAAATTAATAAGAATGGATTTAGTTAAAAGACTTCCAAGGATTTAGTTAAAGGACTTCCAAAACTGGATTTTGAAAATAATAGAATTTGTATGCATGTCAATTTAGAAAACAAACTAGAAATTCTTTCAAATCTAAAAACATTGTTTCAACTACTAGGCCACTTGAACTACTTCACATAGACCTTTTTGGACCTACTGGAACCACTAGTCTAGGAGGAAAGAAATATAGTCTTGTGATAGTAGATGATTATTCTAGATTTACTTGGGTATTATTTTTGGCTCATAAGGATGAGACTTTCTCGATATCTCTGAAATTCTTCAAGAAAGTCACAAATGAGAAAAACAACACCATAGTGTCTCTTAAAAGTGATCATGGCACAGAATTTGAAAATCATCAATTTGAAAACTTCTGTATTAAAAATGGCATTCATCATAATTTTTCTGCACTTAGAACACCACAACAAAATGGAGTTATAGAAAGAAAGAATAGGACTTTAGAGAACATGGCCCGTACCATGCTATGTGAAAGCCAACTCCCAAAGTACTTCTGGACGGAAGCTATAAACACAGCATGTTACATCCTTAATAGAGCTTTAATTAGGCCAATTCTTAAGAAAACTCCCTATAAACTATGGCATAATAGGAAACCAAACATTAGTGTTTTCATGCATTTGGTTGTAGATGTTTTATTCATATAATGGTAAAGACAATCTTGGAAAGTTTGATGCAAAATCTGATGAAGGTATATTCTTAGGTTATTCAACATCTAGTAAAGCATATAGAGTATTTAACAGAATATTTAATTGTAGAAGAATCAATTCATGTAGTATTTGATGAATCTTTAGCATCAAGTTCTGAAAAGATTGATGATGAGGAAGATACAATTTTGCTTGAAAGAGATATTAAAAAGTTGAACATAGATGTATCTTCAGATCATGAACAAGAAGCTAACGATGATGACTCACCTAGGAATGATGTTATTGATACTACTCGTAATGATGTAGATCTGCCTAGAGATTAGAGATATGCTTATGGTCATCCTAAGGATTTAATCATAGGTGATCCATCTCAAGGAGTAAGAACTAGATCATCAATAAGGAACATCAATAATCATCTTGCATTTGTATCTCATATAGAACCTAAAACCATTGAAGAAGCTAAAAAGATAATAATTGGATGTTAATTATGCAAGAGGAATTAAATCAATTTACTAGGAATAATATATGGTCCTTAGTTAATAGACCCAAAGGTCATTCTGTTATAGGATCTAAATGGGTATTTAAAAATAAATTAGATGAAAATTATATAGTAATTAGAAATAAAGCTAGATTAGTTGCTAAAGGATATAATAAAGAAGAAGGAATTGATTTGATGAAACCTTTGCACCTGTAGCTATATTAGAAGCAATTAGACTATTACTTGCATTTGCATGTCATATGAATATTAACTTATTTCAACTGGATGTTAAAAGTGCATTTTAAATGGCTTTATAAATGAGGAAGTTTATGTAGAACAACCCTCAGGTTTTGAAGATCATGAATTTTCAAACCATGTTTTTAAATTACACAAAGCACTATATGGTTTAAAACAAGCACAGCTTGGTATGATAGATTAAGTAAATTTCTAATTGAAAATGATTTTCCAGAGAAAATATTGATAAAACCCTATTTTTGAAAAGAAAGGATAAAGATTTATTAGTAGTGCAAATTTATGTATATGATATTGTATTTGGTGCTACTAACAATCTTTTGTGTCAAGAATTTGTTAAGTTAATGCAAGGTGAATTCGAGATGAGCATGATGGGAGAACTCAACTTCTTTCTTGGACTCCAAATCAAACAAGAAAAAGAGGGAATCTTCATCAACCAAATAAAGTACACAAAAGAAATTCTCAAAAAGTTTGGTATGGAACAAGTCAAACCTCTTGGAACACCAATGGGTCCTTCATGCAAGTTAGATAAAGATAAAGATGGTAAGCCTGTGATCAAAATATTATAGAGGTATGATCGGTTCACTACTTTATTTAACAGCTAGTAGACCAGATATCATGTTTGCAGTATGCTTATGTGCACGATATCAATCTGAACCTAAAGAATCTTACTTAATTATAGTAAAAAGAATACTTAGATATCTAAATGAAACTAAAATATAGGATTATGGTATTCTAGAGACTCAACATTAAATTTGATAGCTTATACTGATTCTGATTATGCTGATTGTAAATTAGATAGAAAAAAGGTATGTTCCTTAGATGTTCCCACATATCTGGCTCTAGTCAAGGAATTTTATTTAATTTGTCAAGAGGAGATGGAGGATTAGTCAGTATGGTTAGAGGAAGAAGAATAGATCTCACATCCAAAATTTTAGGTAATCTTTTGGAAATCCCTGTTGTAGGATTGATTGCTAACAATCATAGTGACCAGGCTGGGGCTTTGTCAAGGATGTTAGATAGAGATTTCACTAAATTTAAGGAAGTAAGGGCAAATCAGTTTCCCCTTGAGCTTAGACTTCTGTATAATATATGTGGTAGGATCCTATTTCCTAAAACTGGCAGGTTTGAGTATGTCTCAGAGCTAGACATAGTGATTATGGATAGTATTTTGGTGGGTCAGCCAATCAACCTAGCAGGAATGATGATTGGTACATGGCTGAGGCCGGAAATAAGAGGAGATCGACCTTGCCTTATGGAATGGTCCTGACCATGGCATTCAAAAGTCAAGGAGTTGTTATTTCTAATAGTGAGCCAATGAAAAACCTTAGGCACACTGATTATTGCAGCTTGGCTACAGTGCATAGAATGGGATTCGTGAAGGTGGATGGCAGATGGGAAAGAAAAGGTCATCTGGATGAGAGAGCAGCCGACATTGGAGCCACTGTACCATCAGGGCAGGTCCATCAGTGAGGCATCCATCACCAGAGCCTAGTAGATCACCACCACCAGCACCTACTCCAGTTCCTGCACCTGTACCACTGCCTGTTCCTTCTGCTGGTTTTCTAGTATTCAGATAGAACAGCTTAAAGAGTTATTTAGTACTCATAAAGAAGAGATGAAGACTGAGTTAGATAACAGTCTTATGAGCTTGAGAGAAATGTTTTATTCATTGGATGACAGAGTGAGCAAAATTGAATCCACCCTTGGATATTCTTCAGAAGCTTTGAAAATTGATCTCATGCATATATTTGAGGAGCTCAAAGAAATTGGAGGAGATTCTGAGATATATTCTAAATGCAATGCAGAATTACAGGAGAAAATCAGTGGCATCTGCATTCTTTGACAGAAGGTTAAATGAATTTATCAAGGTTCAAAGTGATGGAATGGGAAAAATCTTAGAAGAACTCAAGAAACGTCTTAGAATTTGATACTTTTAGCTTTTGTTGTTTGATTTACCTTTTGATGTACTGAAGCTTAGTTTGAATCTTTGATGTAATTAGAATTTGATGTTTAGGTTATTATATTTTGATGTTTTTGATGTAATGGAAGCAACATTATGTTATAGATGAATGATGTATGAAAGCAATTGTAATGTAATGTTTTAATACTCTAATGATATCATATTTGCTATCTTTGAACTTTGATATTGAGTGACTTGGATTGAATTTTAATTCACTTAATGTTTAATGCATTGATCAATACTATTTGCAACTTCTTAACCTTTTTGTTGATTACCAAAAAAGGGGAAGAAGTAAATGATATTTGTATATGCATAAAAGTTATAATTGAATGGGAAGAAGATAATAAAGAGAATGATACTTAAGAATAATACTTCAATGATACATTTTGGTCAAATAAATTCAAGATATATATGAAATTTAATGAACTTAACATATGCACAAATTTAGGGGGAGCTTAACCTTATTTTAAATTGAGTAGTAATTATGCATTAATTGCTCATGCATATACTCAGTGTTTTTATCATCATAAAAAAGGGGGAGATTGTTGGAGAAATTATTACGAAATTATTTACCCAATTATTAATTTTGATGATTAACAAAAGCCATGAATATATTCATTGTGTTTCTAATAAATGTAATAAGTGTTTCAGGTATTAAGATCGATTATTTATCCAAAAGACATATTGAAACAAGTTTGAATCAGTTTGAATTGAATTTCATTGAACTATATTTAAGTTCAGAACTTAGAGCCAACACCCACTATGTCTAGGGCCGACTCCAGATAGTATCAGAACAGTATAGTTTTTCGGCACGGTTTGGAGTCGACTCCTAGAGTTTCGGAGCCAACACATGAATAGGTGGAGCCGACTACAACCTAAGATACAGAGAAGCTATTTTCTGCTTCAGAAGTTGGAGTCGACATAGATTTCGGGAGCCGACTCCAACCTGAGAATATAGACTTGATTTTTTGAGCATTTCCAGGAGTCGACACATCAGTTTTCGAGAGCCAACTCCAGTCTGAGTGGAGTCGACACTTTGTAAAGTCGGAGCCGACTCCTCATCGAATCAACTTTTTTCTATTTATGAAAATACGATTTGGAGTTCACACATGAAAAGTTGGAGCCGACTCCAACCTGTCAGAAACAATTTTCAAAAATGCCATATCAGCTCTAACGGTAACTTTTCTTCACCTAACTCCCAACAGATCTATCTCTTTGCGTGAGGAAGCAATCCACCAACTCTGTAATGGCTATTTTCCCACCTAATCTCTATATAAAGAAGGGATTCGTCCGTTTGAAAAAGAGTGAAAAGAAAATCAAGAAAATAGCAAAAAAATCGAGAGAAATTTGAAAAGAAAGAGGGAAAGAAAAATCTCTGAGTCCACGCTCATTTCAAGAGAGATCCAAGAACAATCCAAAAGCTTCAAATAGTTCAAGTTCAAAGGATTCTCAAAGAAGAAAAAGGAGAAAAGCCGAGAAGCCCTAATTCCTCAAGTTCTCTTCCATGCTTAGTCTTCAAGAATTAGAGCTACATCTTGATTCAACCAGCGAAAAGAGAGGAGGAAAAGAAAAGAAGAAAAGCTCACATCAATCTTGCTTCAATCAGGCTTTTCCAACCTTTATTCATTTATATTGCTATTTGCTCATTTAAGGAGCTTTAAATTTGCTATAAAATATTTATTGATTTGTTGTGTGCTAATTCAATCAGGGGATTGAATTAGTTGAGGTTGTTAACCTTGGGGTAAGCTAAGTGTAGCTTACATTGGGTTTTGTGCTGGTGAACCTATGAAAACCAGTTGGGTTCATTGTGACCCCGTGTAAAACAACAAGTTAGAGTTGTGAGCTTGTAAAACAACTCGACTGTAATCTGGGTGATTATAGTGTGGACTCAAGAGTGCTTGGAAGTGGACGTAGGTATTGGTTACACCGAACCACTATAAATTCTTATGTTTGTCGTGCTTGACTCTATCTCTCTCTCTCTCTCTCTCTCATTGTGCTTTACATTGTTGCATTTATTTGCTAGTTAACTTAATTGGTTTAAGTTTTAATTGTTAAATTTTTAAAAGAACCCAATTCACCCCCCCTCTTGGGTTGCCATTTGGGCCAACTGGTCTCCCCTTTGGGAGGTCCATCACCACTGCGCTTTGCCCCGACATCATCACTGGGAGGCCTCTAAGAGGTCTTAGTCCCCTTCTCACCACGCCAGCACTTCCCCTAAGCAGCAGTGGGAGGGAGGTGGAGCGCACTCGTATGCATCGTCGCCACCCCACTCCTTCCTCTGAGTCTTCAAGGGAGGGGTCCTTTGATGGCCGGATAGCTCGCCGGGCTGAGCATCAGCTAGATGAATAACCAGTGCTCGGAGGAGCTTAGCTGCAGGATTACCAACCCGCCGGAGGCAGATTACGACAGCCGTCCATCGCTGTCCCACCGCATCATGGAGGAGCCGATTTCGATCTGGTTCCGTCTTCCTCAACTGGACCCATACGATGGGACCACCAATCCCCTGGACCATCTGGAAAGCTACAAGGTCCTCGTGCAGGTCCAGGGGAAAACTGACTCCCTATTTTGCATCGCCTTTTTTGCCACCCTGAGGAAGGCTGCCCGAGCTTGGTACTCTCGCTTTCCACCGTGAAGTATCAACTCCTTCCAGCATCTAGAGAGGGCCTTTCTGGCTCACTTCGATGCATACCGAAAAATCCTACGAGTGGTGGACAGTCTATTCTCCGTCCAGCAGAAGAGCGGTGAGTTCCTGCGGGACTTCATCGCCCGATTCAAAGAAGCTGCCCTCAAGGTCTATAACCTCGACGACTCTATGGCCACTCTAGCCTTGAAGCAAGGGCTCTGCCCCTCCCATTTTGCCTACTCCCTCGACATGAAGCCGCATGGCTCCTACGCTGAACTGCTGAGCCAGGCACAGAAGTACATCCATGCCAATGAGGCCGACTCCTCCTGACATGAGGCAGACGGAAGCTCCAGCAAGAAGCAGACTCGTCCCGAGCCTGCTGAGCTTGCCCCAGGAGGCCCAAGCCTCCCCGTCGACCAGACAACCGCCCACGGGCACTTGCTCCTAGGGAGGGTCCGTTCACTCCCTTGCTCACCCCGATATCTCACATCCTGATGAAGATCGAGGGCAAGCCATATCTTCAAAGCCCTCCTCCATTGAACCTAAGGATCCCCTGTAACAAAAATCTGTACTGCCACTTCCATCAGGACCACGGCCACAACACTGAAGACTGTAGCTAGCTGAAGAAGGCGATTGAGGACCTTATCTAGCGTGGCCACCTGGGAAAGTTCTTTCAGAGAGGTAAGCCGAGTGCACCCGACCCATCAGAACCTCTGCCTCCTAAGGTCAGCATCGACAATGCCCAACCGAGAAGACGGTGGCCATGATCTCCTGGGGTGTAGGTAGCGCCTCCAAGAGGCCACGAGGGGAGGAGGGACTAGATTCTGTAATTCCCTTTTCTAAAAGGGATCTAGAGGGGGTGGTTAATAAGAATGATGACAACATCGTTGTATCCATGATGATCACAAAGCATCCTATAAAATGAATTTTAGTTGACAGTAGGAGCTCAGTTGATGTTTTGAGTTACAATGCATTTGTCCAGATGAACTTGCCTCCTAGCTCCCTTCGGCCTGTCACCACACCTTGATGGATTTTACGGGAGATTTTGTCATGGTCGAGGGAGAGATCACTCTTCCTATCATAGCCGGGATGCCACCATGTCAGAGCATGATTTTCATGAACTTCCTAGTTGTCTAGGTTCCCCTGGCTTACAATGCCATCCTCGGGAGATCTGGTCTGAACCTTTTAGATGCCATCATCTCTATCAAAAGATTGCTCATGAGGTTTCCACCAGCGAAGGAATCGGAAAGATGCTGGGGGAATAGAACCCGCTGCCACTTTGCTATCATATGGCCCCCAGCCTACACGGGGTGGTGTCTGCACCAACACCAGAATCACTCAACCCCCAAGACTTGGAGAGGAGGGGGAGCCAGCCGAGCACCTGCTAACATTCCCGCTAGGGGAGGACCCAACGAGGATGGTCCAGATTGGAGTGCTACTCCCGAAGGAGGCACACGAGCAGCTTCTAGCTTTCCTGCGGGCCAACTCTGACGTCTTTGCATGGTTGGCGTTTGACATGCCAGGTATACCCGAGAAGGTAATTACCCATCAGCTCAATGTCAAACCAGGATGCCAGCCCATTCGGCAAAAGAAGAGGAGCTTCGCCTCCATCTGAAAAAAGGCCATTGACGAGGAGGTTCGTAAGCTGGTGGCTGCTAGTCACATCCGAGAGGTCCACTATCCCGACTGGCTAGCCAATGTCGTGATGGTTCGTAAGGCTAGCGGGAGCTAGAGGATGTGCATGGATTTCACTGAGGATAGCTTCCCATTACCTTAGATTGACCAGCTGGTGGATGCCACATCCGGTCAAGAGACCCTCATTTTATAGATGCCTTCTTGGGATACAACTCGATCAAGATGGACCCAATGGATGAGGAGGCTACTTCATTTGTAACCAAGAAGAGCATATACTGTTACAAGGTAATGCCGTTCGGAGCAAAGCATCTCAGGGCTTTCACCGACTCTCAGCTTATCTCTGGGCAGGTTGCTGGGGAATATGAGGCCCTAGACCCAACCATGTCCCATTATCTAAGCAAGGTCCAATCCCAAGCCTCCCATTTTGCTTGCTTCCATGTTAGTTACATTCCCAGAGGAGAGAATGCCAAGGTAGATGCACTGTCCTATTTGGCCACCTCAGCCGACGGGACCTTGGGAAGAACATACATGGAGCATCTGAAGGTCCCGAGCATCAAAGCCATAGAAGAGGCCCTGTTGGTTGCACGAAAGCCCTCTTAGATGGACGCTTACATCCGGTATCTTACTGATGGCACCATCCCTGAAGACCCTGCTGAGGCCAGGCTGCTTAAGCAGCTTTTGATGATGGATGGGGGCTCTACCGAAGGTTCTTCTCGTACCTAGTCCTCATGTGTGTCAGCCCCATGAAAGCTGATTACATCCTACGAAAAATCCATGAGGGCATTTGTGGGAGTCATTTGAGGGGAAAAGCGCTGGCATACAAAGCCCTATGCCAAGGATACTATTGGTTGACGATGAAGGAGAACGCCTCCAAGCTAGTTTAAAAGTGCGACAGCTGCCAACGACATGTCAGCATCCAGTGGTAGCCGACCTCTTAGCTGAGCCCCCCGGCGGCCCTCTGGCCTTTGCTCAGTGGGGATGGACATCCTGGGACTGTTTTCCTTGGCCTATGGCTAGCGCAAGTTTCTGCTAGTGGCCATCAACCACTTCAACAAATGGATCGAGGCCAAGGCACTGGCTAAGTCACCGAGGGCAAGGTG
The DNA here is from genome assembly GCA_900491605.1 of Calamus simplicifolius. Classification (NCBI taxonomy): domain Eukaryota; kingdom Viridiplantae; phylum Streptophyta; class Magnoliopsida; order Arecales; family Arecaceae; genus Calamus; species Calamus simplicifolius. Next base: position 35,844 of record UESW01003716.1, on the reverse strand, counting down.
AGATCTTTTTCTAGAAGTTTATAATCTGCCGGTTCGGACTACTGCGTACCCTCATCACCGACAACGGTCGGCAGTCGACAATGCACCCTTGAGAGGATTCTGCACTGAGCCGAGCATTCATCAACAGTTCACCTCTGTCGGCCACCCTCAGACTAACGGCGCAGCCGAGGTGACCAACCGCATCATCCTCCAAGGACTTAAGCACAGCTGGACATCTTCAAGGGAGGTGGGTAGATGAACTCCCCAATGTGCTATGGGCCTACCATACGACGCCGCGAGCCCCTACCAGAGAGACCCCCTTCAGCCTCGTTTTCGGGTCTGAGGCCATCATCCCCATAGAGATTGGCATCCCAAGTCCCTATAAACAAAGTCATACGATGAGGAGGACAACTCGAACCAGCTGCGAGACAACCTCGACCTTGTGGAGGAGGTACATGACCGAGCTCGACTCTAGATGGCTACTACCAACAATGAACCACCAGGTATTACAATGCTCGTGTCCATCCCACTTGCCAGGAGACCTGTCCTCAGATGGGCTGAAGTCTTAAAGCCGATGGAAGGAGGCAAGTTGTCACCAAATTGGGAAGGGCCCTATCGAGTCACCGAAGCCCTCCACCATGGAGCATACCGAGTCGAAGGACTAGATGGGAAGCCGCTCTCTCAGACCTAGAATTTCAACAACCTCTGTCGGTACTACCAGTAATGTACCCTTCTCTACATTAGGCGAATTATTGTATTCTTTTGGACTTACCTATCCCATATTTTATACTAATAAAATGTGTTTGAGCAACCCATCTTTTCTAAAAAAGCCCGAGGCCAGCTCGGTACTTCAAGCCCAATGTATAATCGGTACTCAAAAGCCTGAGGCCAGCTCGACACTTCAAGACCGATGTACCATCGGCACTCAAAAGCCCAAGGCCAGCTTAGCACTTCAAGACCGATGTACTATCAGCACTCAAAAGCCTGAGGCCAACTCGGCACTTCAGACCGATATACCATTGGCACTCAAAAGCCCGAGGCCAACTCGACACTTCAAGCTCGATGTACCATCGACACTCAAAAGTCCGAGGCCAGCTCGGCACTTTAAGCCCGATGCACCATTGGCACTCAAAAACCCAAGGCTAGCTCGGCACTTCAGGTCAATGTACTGCTGGCATCAAAAGCCGAGGCCAGCTTGGCACTTCAAGCTGATGTACCATCAGCACTCAAAAGCCCGAGGGTAGCTTGGCACTTTAAGCTCGATGTACCATCGGCACTCAAAGCCCGAGGGCAGCTCGGCACTTCAAGCTCGATGTACCATCGTCACTCAAAAGCCTGAGGCTAGCTCGGTACTTCAAACCGATATACCATCGGCACTCAAAAGCCAAGGCCAGCTCAACACTTCAAGGACCGATGTACCATCGGTACTCAAAAGCCCGAGGCTAGCTCGATACTTCAAGACCATGTACCATCGGCACTCAAAAGCCTGAGGCCAGCTCAACACTTCAAGCTCGATGTACCATCGGCACTCAAAAGCCCGAGGCCAGCTCGACACTTCAAGCTCGATGTACCATCGGCACTCAAAAGCCCGAGGCCAGCTCGGCACTTCAAGCCCAATGCACCATCGGCACTCAAAAGTCCGAGGCTAGCTCAGCACTTCAAGCCTGATGTACCATCGGCATCAAAAGCCTGAGGCCAGCTTGACATTTTACCCATGTACCATCGGCATCAAAAGCCCGAGGCTAGCTCGGTACTTCAAGACCAATGTACCATCGATACTTAAAAGCCCGAGGCCAGCTCGGCACTTCAAGCCTGATGTACCATCGGCACTTAAAAGCCCAAGGCCAGCTCGACACTTCAAAACCGATGTACCATCGGTACTCAAAAGCCTGAGATCATCTCGGCACTTCAAGCCCGATGTACCATTGGTACTCATAAGCCCGAGGCCAGCTCGGCACTTCAAGCCCGATGTACCATCCGCACTAAAAAGCCTGAGGCCAGCTTGGCACTTCAAAATCGATGTACCATTGGCACTCAAAAGCCCAAGGCCAACTTGGCACTTCAAGCCCGATGTACCATCAGCACTCAAAAGCCCGAGGCTAGCTCGACACTTCAAGACCGATGTACCATCGACACTCAAAAGCCCAAGTCCAGCTTGGCACTTCAAGCTCGATGTGCCATCGGTACTCAAAAGCCTGAGGCCAGTTTGGCACTTTAAGCCTGATTGTACCATCGGCACTCAAAAGCTAAGGCCAACTAGGCACTTGAAGACTGATGTACCATCGGCAGTCAAAAGCTTGAGGCCAGCTCAGCACTTCAAGCCCGATGTACCATTGGCACTCAAAAGCCCGAGGCCAGCTCGACACTTCAAGACTGACGTACCATCAGCACTCAAAAGCCCGATGCTAGGTTTGGCACTTCAAGCCTGATGTACCATCGATACTCAAAAGCCCAAGGCCAGCTCAGCACTTCAAGACCGATGCACCATTGGCACTCAAAGGCCCGAGGCCATATCGGCACCAAGGCCCTATCTCGGCACAACAGGCTCACTGCGAGGCTTGTACCCATGCATCGAGCTTGGGTTCACCAAGGGGAGCTCCAAGTTCAACCTCACCGCCCTCACTAGGGTTTGGCCCTACATAGCAGCTAAGTCATGGATTTGCTTGTGGTGAGCAGGTAGACACTATTCCCCAGTGCCGACGCAGCCCCTAAGGGTCCTACGATGGCGAGCTAAAAGGAAGGCTACTATACTAAGTGAATCAAAAGCAGATTTCAAAAAAAATATTTTCATTACTCTTGAAGTGCTTACAAAATGCCGACCAAATCGAACTTCAATACAGAAGAAAAGAAAAAGATACAAGGGAAATCAAGGGTCAGCTACTGCAGGCCCGCCTTCGGATGGCGCCCCCTTGAACACCTCGTTCGGCTCGATCTCCATGGCGCTGGGGAGGCAAAGGACCCTGGCCACCTTCTTCCGACAGTCTCTGAACCCCTGGAGATAGACATCCACGGAGGCTTCGGCTAGCTCATCCGTGAAGCTGGTGGACTTGCGGAAGTTGTCCACAGCCTCTGCAGCCCTCTTCTCAGCCTCGGCTACCCTCTTCTCAGCGACAGCTGTGGTAGTTTCCGCCTTGCGGACCTTAGTCTCCCCCTCCGCAGTGCGGGAGTTCGACCTCCTCGCCGCCTCCTCAGCCTTCTCCGCCCTCTCCTCGGCCGCTTTTATTTTAGTGGCAAGGGCGTAGTCTCGGGTAGTCAAGGCCTCCATGGCCTCCCCCAACTAGTCCAAAGCCGCCCGAGCACGCTCGGCCTCGGCTGCTGCCTGGCATCCGGCTACCTCCATGGCCTCCTCTATCCTTCAGCTTGGGCTCGGGCCTCGGTGGCCTCCTGCTAGGCCTCACGGAGGATGGTCTCCCCTTGATTGATGACCTTCAGCATGACCACCAAAGAGTTCACTGACTGCATCAAAGAGCGAATTAGTACAAGGCTATCGGTATCGAAAAAAAACAAAGAAAGAAGAAGAAGAAACTTCTTCAAGCAAGGTACTTAACCGAATATGGGCCAAAAGGCCTCTCTATAGAAGGCAGAGGTTTCCCATCTGCCAAAGCTCCTCCTCTAGCCCAGGTGGGGACCGCCCCGACTTCTCCCCCTGCTGCTACCTTGGCCAGCTCAGGGGCGGTAGGTGCTGAGCTAGTAGCTGGCGGCATCTCCTCCGCCAGTGCCTCTGTCATTGCCGGGTGATCACCTGGCTCTGCCTTCCTCCGCCCCGGTTCAGCGGCTCGAACGATTGGCTCTGCTGCTTGAGCCCCCTCGAGTCTCGCTGAATGGAATTTAGGGGTCTAATACCAAAAAATATGCAGCGAAAAATTAACCTAAATCCCCAGAAGGATCCATGTGGTTCAATTAAATTGATTAGGGAACGAGAATCATACCTTATGTGAATAAAATTATTTTGATGAGATAGATCTTTTTGATGAGATGATCTTTAGGCGCTGCAAAACCACAACTCCCTCTACGGTATCCACACGAATGACCACTTCGCAATGGGACTCAGTGTGCTAGCACTCTCTAGAACTCTTCTAGATCAGTTCAGAAATAATCTCACTAAAACTCTCATTTTTATGGTGCGCAGTGTTTCTCTGCGCATCTCATGTTGACGGCAAGGGTCGTCTCATTTGATCAAAGCAACAACGTCCATTTATGATGATATATCTTATTCAAAATAGAATATTCTCATTAATAGGACTCTTAATTTCAGAATCCAAAAAGACACGTCTTCTCATTCCCTGCACATCTAATGTTAAGAGTTTCGGAATCCAAAGGACACAATAGTGAAGATTATTATTTATTTTCGCTGGGTTTATACAAATTAAACCCATAACCCATATGCGTCATTCCTTGTGTGCGACCCTGTAGGTTCACTCATGTTGGCAGTAGGACTAAAACCCTTTCGGGCCTACAAGACATAATTGGTCTCTAGCAAGACATTATGTCTACCCAAATTGAGTGAAGATCGCCGATCCGACTTTACTAGTAAATGTCAATCACCAGTCCCTTTGTCACACGATATTTAGTGATCAAGTATGAGGCATAGATCACTCTCTCATAGATTGTTTAATCACAAGTTTTCTTGATTCCAGAATTCGACTGAATAAACCAAATGTTAGTGATAACTTCTTATCAATTCATTTTGGCATGGCCATGTACTTTTCTCAGTCTCACTCTTTAAGAGGGCCCAATATCTCTCTCAAATTTATGAGAGGGACAAATTCCTTCATGAATACTCATATCCATCAACATAGTTTATTCCATATCCATCATAGTCTTATGATCATCTGGTTTAAGATGATGAAGAGCCATGTCAAAACATAAAATTCACTATGTAGGAATCCATGGTGTCATCAGGTCAAAGGACTAAAATAATAACATCATGAGAGAAGTATTCATAACAGAATCCATATGATATTCTCATGGTGGATCGATCCAATACAATGTATCTTACATGTATCTATGTGTTGACTTGATATCTTATATCCATGACCAGTAAAACGTGATCATCAATCAACCAAGATACTAATCTTACTTCATTATTGTTCCATATAATGAATGATTAGGAATAATTTAGAATAGTATTCTTATCACCTTATAGTTTCACTATTAAAGTCACATACTTTAATGATATAAGGAAGAATAAACTATTCAAGAAAACCTTTTTATCACATTACAAGAGAATAAATAATAATATGATAAATAAAATGGTTTATTAAATAAAGATAAAATCATAAATGACAGCAAATATTCTGATGGCCTAGGGCACATCACCAGCAATCTCCCACTTGCACTAGGCCTAACAAGATAAAAATCTAATGCCTAATGCACTATTACGACGATCATGTTTAGACTGAGGAAGAAGCTTAGTTAATGGATATGCGATGTTGTCATTTGTAGGTACTCTGCATATCTTAACATCTCCTCTATCGATGATCTCTCAAATGAGATGGTAATGCCTAAGTATGTGTTTGGATCGTTGGTGTGATCTAGGTTCCTTAGCCTGTGCAATCGCCCCCATTATTGTCACATAAAGGTCCACTGGATCCGCAATGCTAGGAACAACTCCTAAACCACCAATGAACTTCTTAATCCAAACCGCTTCCTTAGCGGCATCCGATGCTGCAATATATTTAGCCTCTGTAGTAGAATCAGCAACAATGTCTTGTTTGAAACTCTTCCAGCTGACAGTACCTCCATTCAAACAAAATACATAACCATACTGTGATCGGAAATCATCTGAATCAGTTTGGAAGCTAGCATCTGTGTAACCATTTACCACAAGCGCACCTTCCAGACCTCCATATGTCAAAAACACATCTTTAGTTCTTCTCAAGTATTTGAGAATGTTCTTGACGATGATCCAATGACTTTCACCTGGATCTGACCGATACCTACTAGTAATGCTTAAAGCATAAGTGACATCTGGTCGAGTAGATAACATGGCATACATGATAGATCCAATCGCTGAAGCATATGAAATTTTGCTCATGCATTCTTGTTCTTCCTTTGAAACAGGACATTGAGTCTTACTCAATTTAATTCCATGTGACATTGGTAAGAATCCTCTCTTGGAATTCTCCATGCTATACCTTTTAGCACCTTGTCAATGTATGTACTCTGACTTAGGCTAATGGTTCTTCTAGATCTATCTCTATAGATCTTAATCCCTAAGATATAGGTAGCTTCACCTAAGTCCTTCATTAAGAAACATTTTTCTCTAACCTGTCTTGACATTCTGCAAGTAGGAATATCGTTTCCAATGAGTAATATGTCGTCTACATAGAGTACTAAGAAAATTATTGCACTCCCACTAACCTTTTGTATACACAAGGTTCATCTTCATTCTTAATGAACAAACTCTTTGA
>UESW01003716.1:1137-29157 GCA_900491605.1 Calamus simplicifolius | reverse complement strand
AGGCTCGTGACGAATTCTACCAGTTCTACGTGGCCCTTGTGTTAGTGGTTCAGGTTCAGCAACTACTTGTGAGTTGGATTGAACATCCATCATCGGTTCCATGTAAATTTATGGTTCTCGAACTTCTTCGAGTTGAATTTTACTCCCACTAGTTCTGTTGGAAATAAATTCTCTTTCCAAAAAGTGACCATTACGAGCAACAAACACTTTGTTCTCTGATGGGTAGTAAAAGTAGTATCCTTTTGTTTCTTTAGGATATCCCACAAATATGCACTTATCTGATTTGGGTGCTAATTTGTCAGACAATTGACGTTTGACATAAGTGTCACAGCCCCATATCTTTAGAAAAGACAAACTAGGAGGTTTCCCAGTCCACAACTCATATGGTGTCTTTTGAATCGATTTTGATGGAACTCTATTCAATATGAACGCAGCAGTTTCAGGGCATATCCCCAGAAGGATATTGGAAGATCTATTTGACTCATCATTGATCGAACCATATCCAATAAAGTTCGATTTCTCCTTTCAGAAACACCATTCCATTGTGGTGTTCCTGGAGGAGTCAATTGTGAAATTATCCCACAATCTTTAAGATGGTCAGAAAACTCTTGACTTAAATATTCACCACCACGATCTGATCGAAGTATCTTAATATTTTTACCAAGCTGATTTTGTACTTCATTTTTGAATATTTTGAACATTTCAAAAGATTCGGATTTATGTTTCATTAGGTATACATATCCATACCTGCTGAAATCATCAGTAAAAGTGATGAAATACAAATAACCTCCTCTGGCCGGTGAACTTAATGGTCCACATACATCGGTATGTATAAGGGCCAATAAATCTGTGGCTCTTTCACCTTGTCCTGTGAAAGGAGCCTTAGTCATCTTACCCATCAAACAAGATTCGCATGATTCATATGATTCAAAATCAAATGAATGTAAAAGCCCATTTTGATGAAGTTTTGATATGCGCTTCTCATTTATATGGCCTAAGCGACAATGCCAAAGATAGGTAGGATTTAAATCGTTTGATTTAAACCTTTTAGTATTAATGTTATAAACAGACTTGTAATTTGTTTCATCAAAGTTTAGAACATAGAGCCCATTTAATAATTGAGCAAAACCATAATAAATGTCTCTATGATAGATGGACATAGAATTATTCTCAATAATAAATTTAAAACCATCTTTGTCTAAACTTGAAACTGAAATAATGTTACTGCTCATAGCAGGCACATAGTAACAATTGCTTAAAGTCAAAACAAGTCCACTAGGTAAAGGTAATTCATAACATCCTAGAGATAATGCAGCAACTCTTGCTCCATTTGCAACTCGTAGGTCCACTTCACCTTGAGCCAATTTTCTACTTTGTCTGAGACCCTGCACATTTACACAAATGTGAGATCCACATCCGGTATCTAATACCCATGATGTAGAAGTAGACAAATTGACTTGTATAACATAAATACCTGAGATTGTGGCTTCATTAGCCTTCCTCTTTTTCAGATCCTCCAAATACAGTTTGCAATTCCTTTTCCAATGACCTGGTTTATTGCAGAAGAAGCAAACTCCTTCCTTGGGCTGTTTCGGCTTGGGCTGGGGCTTAGGCCTTTTAGCTTTGGTCTCACCTTTTGCTTTGCCTTTGCCTTTGTCCTTGCCACTCCTCCTTTTGCCCTTTCCCGTTTGAACCATCAAAACATTATTGGTCGCCTTAATGTTTTGTTCAGCATTCTTGAGCATCCCATGCAACTCCATTATAGACTTATCCATTTGGTGCATATTGTAATTCATCACAAATTGGTCATAGTTGGGAGGCAAGGAGGCAAGGATCATATCTGTAGCCAACTCCCTGCTAAGTGGAGCACCAAGTTTTTCAAGTCTATCAATGTAACTCTTCATCTTGAGCACATGAGTACTCACAGAGCTACCTGGAATCATTTTGCATCCATTCAATGCCTTAGTGACTGCAAACCTCTCTTGTCTTGCTTGCTCTTGGAACATTTCCTGGAGGTGTACAATCATATTGTACGCTTCCATGTCCTCCATTTGCTTCTGAAGCTCGGAGTCCATGCTAGCAAGCATAAGGCAAGTCACATCCAAAGAGTCATCTTTATGCTTATTGTAAGCATTTCTTTCATCTCTTGGAGCATCAGCAGCAGGTACAGCTGGGATTGGAGTGTCTATGACATACAACTTCCTTTCTTGCTTAAGAACAATTCTTAAGTTACGATGCCAGTCAAGGAAGTTTGTGCCATTCAATTTTTCTTTTTCGAGAACCGATCGCAAAGTAAGATTAGATGTGTTGTTTGATGTCATGATCTACATACAAGGAGTTACAGAGTTAATATCTTTATTTAAACCATTTCAATTATTCTCACTATTTTATCAAATTAACAACCCTCTAATGTTAATTCGAAACTTTTTCAATCTTTCGATATTTCTTAGTGAGTTAAGATCCATATTTACTAAACTTTAAGTCAGCTTTGGCATGACACTTAAAGTCTAGTTATTTAGGTAGGAAACGTCTTTCCAATTACATCATATGTAACTCTTGCTATGGGATTGACATCACATGTCCCGTCATACTAATCCCATTAATGCCATAGGCCCAAAACCATTTTGATAGCCTATTTAAGTCTAACCATTTCGACGTGAGGATAGCACTTTTATCCACCCTACCTAACTAAGATGGTCTAATGCACCCTGCTTTGGCAGAACCTACATTTAGACGATCAAAGCCTTGATAGGTGTCGAACTATGGGAGGCATTTTACGACTTAATATTAATAGAGGGACTTTATTGTTTTAAGTATATGATGACTATTCTATGGGACCAAAGTCACATACATCATCTATATAACATCTCATGCATGTATATATAAAACATAAATGTGTCATAGCATGGCCCATGAACTAAGTAAATCATTATTACGATGTCATAGCATAACCATATGCTCGGTCTACCATTGATGACATGAACCTTTTGCTTGGAGCATCATCACTATGATCTCTTTTGATTGACATGAATGGCCTCCATATTTTACATTAAAAGAAAATCTACATTCTATGCTAGTGAAATAAATAGATTACATCAAGATAACGACACACAGGCCGATAAACCAATTACAATAAAATTGTCGACATGCAGGCCAATGTAATCAACAAAACCATAATAAACCTGCCAATCACATGAGTCTAAAGGGCCATGCTATGCATCATGCATAATACATAAAACTGTCCAAGAAAATTTTTCTTGTACAGTTCTAATACTATCAAAATTAGGGTTTGAGATTGTGTCATGCACGCAAATTAGGGTTTCTTTGTTAAAACCCAACTATCAATCTAATTGACAACCCCACCTTGACGGATGATTATTTCAGCGTTCAAACAAATTAAACACAATAAATCTATTTGATTCTAATCATATTAGAACTGTTTAACAATTAAACAAATCGCCATATTAATTCCATAGATAGTATAGTCATTCACATCACATATAATCAGATGAAATCAAATTAATTGAATCCACAAGTCTAGCTCTGATACCACTGATGGAATTTAGGGGTCTAATGCCAAAAATATGCATCCAAAAATTAACCTAAATCCCCAGAAGGATCCATGTGGTTCAATTAAATTGATTAGGGAACGAGAATCGTACCTTATGTGAATAAAATTATTTTTGATGAGATAGATCTTTAGGCGCTGCGAAACCACAACTCCCTCTACGGTATCCACACGAATGACCACTTTGCAATGGGACTCAGTGTGCTAGCACTCTCTAGAACTCTTCTAGATCAGTTCAGAAATAATCTCACTAAAACTCTCATTTTTATGGTGCGCAGTTTCTCTGCGCATCTCATGTTGACGGCAAGCGTCGTCGCATCTATATCAGAGCAACAACGTCCATTTATAATGATAATATCCTATTCAAAATAGAATATTCTCATTAATAGGACTCTTAATTTCGGAATCCAAAAAGACATGTCTTCTCATTCTCTGCACATCTAATGTTAAGAGTTTCGGAATCCAAAAAGACACGTCTTCTCATTCCCTGCACATCTAATGTTAAGAGTTTCGGAATCCAAAAGGACACAATAGTGAAGATTATTATTTATTTCCACTGGGTTTATACAAATTAAACCCATAACCCATACGCGTCATTCCTTGTGTGCGACCCTGTAGGTTCACTCAATGTTGGCAGTAGGACTAAAACCCTTTTGGGCCTACAAGACATAATTGGTCTCTAGCAAAACATTATGTCTACCCAAATTGAGTGAAGATCGTCGATCCGACTTTACCTAGTAGATGTCAATTATCTAGTCCCTTTGTCACACGATATTTAGTGATCAAGTATGAGGCATAGATCACATCTCTCATAGATTGTTTAATCACAAGTTTTTCTTGATTCCAGAGTTTGACTGAATAAACCAAATGTTACTGATAACTTCTTATCAATTCATTGGGCATGGCCATGTACTTTTCTCAGTCTCACTCTTCAAGAGGGCCCAAAATATCTCTCAAATTAATGAGAGGGACAAATTCCTTCACGAACACTCATATCCCTCAACGTAGTTTATTCCATATCCAATCACAGTCTTATGATCATCTGGTTAAAGATGATGAAGAGCCATGTCAAAACATGAAATTCACTATGTAGGAATCCATGGTGTCATCAGGTCAAAGGACTAAAATAATAACATCATGAAGAGAAGTATTCATAACAGAATCCATATGATATTCTCATGGTGGGTCGATCCAATACAATGTACTCTTACATGTATCTATGTGTTGACTTGATATCTCATATCCATGACCAGTAAAACGTGATCATCAATCAACCAACATACTAATCTTACTTCATTATTGTTCCATATAATGAATGATTAGGGACAATTTAGAATAGTATTCTTATCACCTTATAGTTTCACTATTAAAGTCACATACTTTAATGATATAAAGAAGAATAAACTATTCAAGGAAACCTTTTTATCACATTAGAAGAGCATAAATAATAACATGATAAATAAAATGGTTTATTAAATAAAGATAAAACCATAAATGATAGAAAATATTCTGATGGCCTAGGGCACATCACCAGCACATACCTCGGCTAGCTTTAGCCTCGGCCAGCCTCAGCCTCGGCCAGCTTCAGCCTCGGCCAACCTCAGCCTCAACCTCGGCCAACCTCAGCCTCAACCTCGGCCAGCCTCAGCCTCGGCCACCTTCAGCCTCAGCCAACATACCTCGACCAGCTTCAGCCTTGGCCAGCCTCGGCCAGCTTCAGCCCGGCCAGCCTCAGCCTCGGTCAGCTTCAGCTCGGCCAGCCTCAGCCTCGGTTAGCTTCCGCCTCAGTCAGCTTCAGCCTCGGCCTTGGCTAGCGTCAGCCTCGACCAATATACCTCAGCAAGCTTCAGTCTCGGCTAGCCTCATCCTCGACCAATATACCTCGCCAGCTTCAGCCTCGACCAGCCTCAGCCTCGGCTAGCTTCAGCCTCGGCCAACATACCTTGGCCAGCCTCAGCCTCGGCTAGCCTCAGCATCGGCCACCTTCAGCCTCGGCTAGCCTCAGCCTCGGCCACCTTCAGCCTCAACCAACATACCTCATCCAGCTTCAACCTTGGCCATCCTTAGCCTCAGCCAACTTTAGCCTCGGCAAACGTACCTTGGCCAGCTTCAGCCTTGGCCAGCCTCAGCCTTGGCTAGCTTTAGCCTCGGCCAGCATACCTTGGCTAGCTTCAGCCTTGGCCAGCTTCAACCTCGGCCAATATACCTTGGCCAGCTTCAGCCTCGGCCAGCTTTAACCTCGGCCAACATACCTCTGCAGCTTCAGTCTCTGCTTCAGCCTCAGTCTTGGCCTACTTCAGCCTCGGCCAACATACCTCGGCCAGCTTCAGCCTTGGCCAATATACCTCGGCCAGCTTCAGCTCGGCCAGCCTTGGCCTCGGCCAGCTTCAGCTCGGCCAGCCTTGGCCTCAGCCAGCTTCAGCCTCGGCCAACTTCAGCCTTGGCCAGCCTCCACCTCGGCCAACATATCTCGGCCATCTTCAGCCTTAGCCAGGCTCAGCCTCGGCCTGCTTCAGTCTTGACCAACATACCTCGGCCAACTTTAACCTCAATCAGTCAGCCTCAATAACCACCCAAGCAGTTCCCCAGCAGCCACATTATGGGGTCTATGTGCCTATCTCCATTGATGTCCACATAGGACAACAAACGTGCGACGTGGAGAACACACCTGGCAAGCATCGTAACGGCCGTCCATGCCCTGTAAGTCCGCAACAGCTTACAACAACCATCCAAATTGTTGACCCACTTATTGATTTTGATAATTAACAAAAGCCATGAGTATATTTCTTATGTTACTAATGAAATTGATAAGCGTTTCAGGAATTTAGAAAGGTCAAATATCCAAAAGTTATATAAAAATTAGTTTGAATCAGTTTTTAATGGAATATATCAAAGTTCAGAACTTGGAGCCAATACTCACAGTTATTAGAGCCGACTTCAGAGCGTATCGGAATAGTTTAAAACTTTTGGCACGGTTTAGAGTCGACACCTGGAAAGTTAGAGCAGACTCTAACCTGAGATACAGAGAACTATTTTTTGCTTTAGATTTTAGAGCTGACACCTGGATATTTAGAGCCAACTCTAACATGAGAATAGAGACTGTATTTTTTTGGAATTCTGCTAGAGTCGACACCCCGGAGATTAGAGCCAACTCCAGATCGCGATGTGTCGACACTACAGAATATTGGAGCTGACTCCCTGATGGACTTTTTATTACTATTTTTGGAAACCGATTTAGAGCCGACACCTAAAAGTTGGAGCCGACTCCAACATGTTAGAGTCAATTTTCAAATTTATCAGAATCAGCTCCAACGGTAATATTTTTCCACCTACCCTCCAACGGATCTATTTCTTTGCGTGAGGAAGTAATCTAAGTATATTTTCAGCAGCTATTTTTCACCAAATCTTGGATTAAGAAGGATTATAAAAAGGGGGTTCCATCCGTTAAAATAAGTAGAAAAAAAATGAAAAAGAAAAGGAGAGAAAGTAAGAAATTTCAAAGAGGAATCTCTGTGTCCAAGCCCAACTGCTGAAAAGAGATAGAAGAGAAATCCAAAAGCCTTTCAAGATCAAATCCAAAGGATTTCCAATGATTTGAAGAAGAAAAGCAAGAGCCCTAAATCTTCAATCTTCTCTTCACCGAGCCTCCTTCAAGAATCTGAGTTCAAGCCTTGATAATCCATTCAGAAGAGAAGAGGAAAAGAAGAAAAGCTCAACTTCAAATAGCTTCAAATCAGGCTTTTCTAATCTTATTTTACTTATATTGCATATTTGCTCATTTGAGGAGCTTTTATTTGTTGTAAACATAAATTTAAATTGTTTGTTTTCTAATTCAATTAGGGGGATTGAATTAGTTGAGGTAGTTGACCTCGGGTAAGCTAAGATTAGCTTACATTAGGTTTTGTGCTGGTAAATCTATGAAAACCAACTGGGTTCATTGTGACCCCGATGTAAAATAACAAGTTTGAGTTGTAATCTTCCAAAATAACTCAGCTGTAATCTAGGTGATTATAGTATGGACCCAAGAGTTGCTTGGGAGTGGACGTAGGTGTAGCTAACACTGAACCACTATAATTTATCGTGCTTATTGCTCTCTCTCTCTCTCTCTCTCTCTCTTATATTGTATTCATCATTTATTGCATCACTTCACTTGTGCACATGAATCTTGTGTAATTGGTTTTAAGTATAAAATTTTTAAAGAATCCAATTCATCCCCCCTCTTGGGTTGCCATCTGGGCCAACAATTGGTATCAGAGCTAGTGCTCATTTTGGCTTGATCTAACAATCAAGAGCTAAAGATCCAAATGATAGCTCAAGCTGGATCATCTTTTTCTGAAGGTCAATCCACAAACCGTCCACCTTTGTTTAATGGCACAAACTATTCATATTGGAAAGAAAGAATGAGAATTTTTATTCAATCTTTAGACTATGAATTATGGAGTGTCATTATCAATGGTCTTAGCACTCCCACACACATAGTAGATGGATCTATTGTTCCTATGCCCGAAAGGGATTGGAATGAAAATGATAGAAAAATGGCCCAGCTCAATGCCAAGGCCATGAATGTCCTATACTGTTCTTTGGATGCAAATGAATTCAATAGAATATCTACTTGCATCTCAGCCAAAGAAATATGGGATAGGTTGGAAGTTACTCATGAGGGTACCAACCAAGTTAAGGAATCAAAAATTAACATTTTGGTGCACAAATATGAACTTTTCAGTATGAATCAAAATGAATCCATTACATGCATGTATACTAGATTTACTGATATAGTAAATGGATTAAAAAGTCTTGGTAAGACTTATACTAACTCTGAATTAGTGCAAAAAATTCTTAGTCTCTTCTAAGAACATGGGAAGCCAAAGTGACAGCTATCCAAGAAGCCAAAAATCTGAATGTTCTACCTTTGGAGGAGCTACTTGGATCCCTTATGACTCATGAGCTTACAATGAAGCAACATCAAGAGGAAGATGTGAAAAAGAAAAGGACAATAGCACTCAAAGCTGCAGAAAATAAAAAGAGCAGCAGTGAAGAAGATGAAGAAAATGATGAGACAGCTCTCCTTGCAAAAAAATTTAGAAAATTCATCCAAAGAAGGAGATCCTTCCACAAGAGAAAACCTGGTATTAAAATGGAAGTAGAAAAGGAAAAGACAAGGATAAGGAAAAGGATTCGTTGATATGTTACGAATGCAAGAAACTGGGACATTTTAGATTAGAACGTCCTCAACTAAAAAGGATACTACAAAAAGAAGAAGAAAGCTTATGTTGCAACTTAGAGCGACAGTGAGGAATCTTTATCTGAAAATGATCAAAAGAAGGTTGCCAACATATGCTTCATGGCAAATGATGAAAATGAGGTAAATTCTAAAACCCCCAATGATGATTTTACTTTTAATGAATTGTATGATGCTTTTAATGAATTAGTTAGTGATTTCAAGATTTTGAGAACCAAAAATAAAACTTTGAAAATTGAAAACTTAGATCTTCTCAAAAAGAAAAATGAACTAGTTCTTGAGATCAAAAATTTAGAATTTGAAAAGGAAGACATATTAAAAGAAAAAGAATCAATTTTCACTGAAAATCTTAATTTGAAGAAAGAAATTGAAAAATATAAATATTGTTGATAGATTTACAAATAGCTCAAAAAAGCTTAATCTACTGTTGAATAATTAAAGAGCTGTGTTTGACAAAGCTGGTTTAGGATATAGACCACATATGAAACAAAAATGTGTCAATAATTTCTTCATAAAGAAAATAATCAAAAATGATATTTCATGTTACCATTGTAACAAAAGGGACATAAATATTATGAATGTAATTACAAAATGTCTCATAAGAATTCAAGTCATAAAGGTAAAAATATATGGGTTCCAAAAGGAACGATGTTTATTGCTACTAACCATGAAGGACCCAAGAAGGCTTGGGTACCTAAACAAAAGATTTGATTGCCTTACAGGAGTGTCTTGCGGCCGAAGGATCAAAAGAAAATGGTATCTTGATAGCAGCTGCTCAAGACACATGACGGGTGACAAGGAGCAATTCATCACCCTTGAAGCAAAAAGAGGAGTTGTAACTTTTGGAGATAATGCAAAGGCCTAATCATGGGCTTTGGTAAAATTCAAATCACTCCTTCCACTTTTATTGAAAATATTTTATATGTAGATGGATTAAAGCATAATTTAATTAGCATTAGCCAACTTTGTGATAAAGGTTTCAAAGTTTCATTTGAAGCTTCTATTTGCACTGTATCAAATCCCATTGACAATAGCATTATATTTATTGAAAATAGAAATGGCAATGTATACTTAATTGATTTAGATAATTTGTCTACTAGTAACCATTGCTTAATTGCTGATAATGCTATGGTAAATGAGATTGGATGGCTATGGCATCGTAGACTAGGTCATGCAAGAACACACTTAATTTCAAAATTGCTTAGAATGGATTTAGTTAAAGGACTTCCAAAGTTAGATTTTGAAAACAATAGAATTTGTGATGCATGTCAATTTGAAAAAACAACTAGAAATTCTTTCTAATCTAAAAATATTGTTTTCACTACTAGGCCACTCGAGCTACTACATATAGACCTTTTGGACCTACTAGAACCACTAGTTTAGGAGGAAGAAATATTGACTTGTGATAGTAGATGATTACTCTATATTCACTTGGGTATTATTTTTAGCTCACAAGGATGAGACTTTCTCTATATTTCTAAAATTCTTCAAGAAAGTCACAAATGAGAAAAATACCACCATAGTGTCTCTTAGAAGTGATCATGAAACGAAATTTAAAATTTATTTATTTAAAAATTTTGCATTGAAAATGGCATTCATCATAACTTCTTTGCACCTAGAACGCCTCAACAAAATGGAGTTGTAGAAAGAAAAAATAGAACTCTAGAAGATATGGCCCGTACCATGCTATGTGAAACCAACTCCCAAAGTATTTCTGGGTGGAAGCTATAAACATGGAATGTTACATCCTAAATAGAGCCTTAATTAGATCAATCCTTAAGAAAACTCCCTATAAATATGGCATAATAGGAAACCAATATTAGTTACTTTCATGCATTTGGTTGTCGATGTTTCATTCATAATAATGGTAAAGATGATCTTGGAAAATTTGACGCAAAATCTGATGAAAGTATCTTCTTAGGATATTCCACTTCTAGCAAAGCTTATAGAGTATTTAATAAGAAGTTTAATTGTAGAAGAGTCAATTCATGTAGTATTTGATGAATCTTTAGCATCGAGTTCTGAAAAGATAGATGATGAGGAAAATACAAATTTGCTTAAGAGAGATATTGAAAAATTGAATGTAGATGTATCTTCAGATCATGAACCAGAAGCTAAGGATGATGACTCACCTAAGGATGATGGTATTGATACTACTCGTAATGATGTAGATCTACATAGAGATTGGAGATATACTTATGATCATCCAAAGGACTTAATCATAGGTGATCCATCTCAAGGTGTAAGAACTAGATCATCAATGAGAAATATCAATCATCTTGCATTTGTGTCTCATAGAAACCTAAAACTATCGAGGAAGCCGAAATAGTAATTGGATGTTAGCTATGCAAGAGGAATTAAATCAATTTACTAGGAATAAAGTATGGACCCTAGTTGATAGACCCAAAGGTCATCCTGTTATAGGATCTAAATGGGTATTCAAAAATAAATTAGATGAAAATGGCATTGTTATTAGAAATAAAGCTAGATTAGTTGCAAAATGATATAATCAAGAAGGAATTGATTTTGATGAAACTTTTGCACATGTTGCTAGATTAGAGGCAATTAGGTTGTTACTCGTATTTGCATGTCATATGAACATTAACTTATTTCAAATGGATGTAAAAAGTGCATTTTTAAATGGATTTATAAATATGAAAGTTTTTGTTGAACAACCACCTGGTTTTGAAGATCATGAATTTTTAAATCATGCACTACAAGAAAAAGTTGAAATAGCGACGACAATTAGCGACGCAAATCTTGCGTCGCTAATAGTAACCAAATTGCGATGCTTCGGTGACCAAATCGATAAACCAAAAATTAGCGACGCATTTAGTAACGCAAAATATTGCATCACTATTTAGCGATGAATTAGCGACTTAAAAATAATGCGTCGCTAAATAGCGACGCATTAGCGATGCAAAAATATGTGCATAATAAATAATTTGATAATGTTAGCGACGCAACAATAACGTCGCTATTTAGCGATGTCGTAGCGATGTATTTTCTTGCGTCAGTAGTTAGCGACGCATTAGCGACACATAAATACGTGCATATAAAATAATTTTTGTTAATTTTAGCGACGCATTAGTGATGCACAAATATGTGCATAATAAAAAAAAATTTAATTTTAGCGACGCAAAATTGGCATCGCTAAATAGTGACTCATTAGCGACGCATGTTTTTGAGTCACTATTTAGCTACGCATTAGAAATGTATAAATATGTGCGTAATAAATAATTTTTGTTACTTTAGTAACGCAAATTTTGCATCGCTAAATAGCGACGCATAATATGTAGCGACGCATTAGTCATGCAGTAGTGACACATCAGTGATGTATTAGTGATGCTACAAGAATTTTTTTAATTTTCGATGCATTTTGGCATCACAAAATTACGAATATTCCTAATGCCCTAATCCTTGATCATCCCACGCCTTGTCCTGGTTGTAAATCACAATAGCTCCAAAGCTCCTCGCAGTGTTAATGCCAGTCCCCGTGATAGGGATTGTGGCCAGATGGACCATGAACACTGCAAAACCAATTGAAAGTGGAGTCAAAACCTGAATGGATAATTGAAATCAACAGACAATATTAGACTTAAATTTTGGTCGTACGTAGACTTAATTACACGGGACTCCAGAACAATCGGTCCATTATTTTACACTTTGGTTTTATGTACCTAATTATGAAACCACTCCCCAATTAAGGATGCAAACTTTTTTTTAAAAAATTTGAAATACAACGACGCAAATGGATGAAAGCACATGCCATGGGTCGGTTGCGAAGAAGACGGTGTAAATGAGGACGAAGGTTCCGTCTCCATCGCTAGTCCTATCCCTCTGATAGTCGGAGCTGAGCTCGTTGGCCTTGCACGGTTGTGGCCAATACGCCTTCTGGAATGCCTTGAAAAATCCCACATCATAGATGGCTTTCAGGCACTGCGCGATCATGTAGAGAAGGCCCCGGATCAGTAAGACCTTGCAAGCCAGCTGAAACAGCCCGAACATCACTGTCGGGTTTATGTGACCGCCTACAAATCAAAGGATTGAGAACGGCGAATGTTGAGCAGAAATATATAAGACACAAAGGCATTATGAATATATATATATATATATATATATATATATATATATATATATATATATATATATATATATATATATATATATATATATATATATAATTTGTTATTATAAATAAAAATATATGCATTTTCTATTATGCATATCTAGTCTCCATTGTGATATATAAACTTGATTAAGAAGTGTAATTGATTCATATATAACCATCCTCAATAGTCTTGCTTTACCATATATGCAATTCATGGTTGTCTACAACAATTACATTTGATCAGTGCATGATAATTCAAGATTTTAAATGGATATGGGATAGAATTTATAGTATATAATTTTAGAGCAATCAAATTTTGTAATGAAAGCTGGATAACTTAATTATAGAATAACTGTATAAATATGATTGCTTTGTAATATAAAATATCAAGTAATTAAAAAATAATATTAATATTTTTTATTAATTTTAGCGATGCATTAACGATGCCAATATGAACTGAATAAATAATTTATGTTAATTTTAGCGACGCACCATATGTATCGCTATGTAGCGACGCATTAGTGACGCCAATATGTATTTGCTAAGTTAAATAGCAACGAAATAGCGACGCAAAAGCTATTCATCACTAAATAGCGATGCCGTTGCGATGCAAATATTAATAAGAAATTAAAATTTAAGGACCAATTAGCGACACCTAATTTGCCTAGCAATTTAGCGACGCAATGAAATGCGTTAGCGACTCCATTGCGATGTAATTTTATTAACAAATTAAAATTGAACAATACAATTTTGTGACACCAAAATAGCGATGCAAGTATCGGTATGTCGCAAAATTTGCTAAAATAGCGACTTTTTGCGACGAATTTAGGCATCGCGAAGTTCTTTCCTAAAACCCTAACCCGCCCGCCCAGGGTTTCATTCACTGACGGCTCCCGAACCTCTCCTCACCCGCGAATCTCCGGTCTTCGTCTTCTCGGTCTGCGTCTTCATCTTCGTCTCGGTCTGCATCTTCGTCTTCGTCTCGGTCTTCCTCTTCGTCTTCGTCTCCCGAACCATCGATTTTCAGGTATGCTTTACCCTCTTAGGCTCCCGAAGGGATTTTTGATTTCCAGGTAAGCTTTACCCTCTTAGGTTGCGTTTGGTAGCCAGTAATCTATCCAGATTACCGATAATTTAAACTGGGCCCACCGGATAGCTATGTTTGGTATACATTTTTTTGGGTAATCTATCTTGCAACGGTAATCTGGATTACCTCTCATGAGGTAATCCAGATTACCTCAGGGGGAGATGGCTATCCAGATTACCGGACTCATAAATTTTTTTTTGACAAAATTATCCCTGTCCCCTCATCTTCCTTTTAAATGAGATAAAATAAGGAAAGAGAATAAAAAGAGAAGCCGTGAGCAAGAGGAAAGAGGAAAGGTGGAGACGCCATCAAATCCGATCGATTTCAAAGGTAAATTATAATCCTTTTATTCAAACTTTGTATGCATGGAACGATTGTTTGTATCTAACAATATTTCAAAATTATCCTTTCCCAAAAAGCCAAGAAAAGGCTCATGTTTATCTGATTTTAAAAGGATAAATAACAGATAATGCTCATATTTATATGATAAATAAACTTTTGTATTATACTTTTCTTGGTTGTTCTTTTTCTTCTCTATCCGTTTCTTTTTTAGGATCATATGATAAATAAACTCTCTGTTTTTTAGGATCATATGATTTTGATCTGTTAGCTGATTAATTGGATCAATAAATAATCTGAAGCATTAAAAATTAGGAGCACAAACATAGTATTACATATCCTAATGTGCAATGAAGTAAGCTATCAATAGTATACACATGAGCTTATTGAATTGTTCTAAGAAAAGAGTTGACAATATAATGACAATCATATAGCAAGATGAATTTTATGATGTGGTCTAGTTTATCAAATTATATCTTTATAGTTTGATACTTACATTTAACTATACTAGGTTACGCATGCTGATACAATGAACAAATTGTTCTAATAATTTATATTCTTGAACAAAAATTTACTTTTTGGTACCTAACAAAAAACCTTTTTTTATTTATGTCATCTCTTACAATTTTGATAAGGAATTAGGTTGTATTCATATCAGTCATCCCAAAATGAGCGGGGATCGCTCGTGGATGTATGCAAGGTTGAAGGATGGATTGCTTAATCCTAATTTTATTAACGGTTTAGAGGAATTTATTGCGTTTGCTTATAGTCAACCGTATTGGATGGATGGTCCTCTTATTAGATGCCCATGTAATTTGAAGAAGTATCAAAATAAAACTTATAGAAATGTTGAAACTGTGAAGGTTCATCTTTGTAGAAAAGGATTTATTCCTGGGTACAAAGTTTGGAACTGCCATGGTGAAACAGAGGAAATGATTGTAGAGACAAGCAATCAAGTGGGTAATGAAATCAATCAAAATACATATGAAGAAATTGTGATGAATGCAACGGGTAATGAATTCAATCAAAGTTCTTTGAATGAAGAACCAAATCCTGAAGCACAACAATTTTATGACATGCTTCGTGCTGCAAATCATGAATTATATCCTGGATGCGAGAACCATTCGCAGTTATCTTTGGCTGCTCGTTTGCTTAATATTAAGGTAGAGCATCACTTATCCAAAAAGGCTTTTGATGCAGTTGCTGGTTTAGTAAAAGAAGTTGTGCCGACTGATAATATTGCAATGGACAGTTTTTACTCAACGAAAAAGTTGTTACGTGGACTTGGTCTACAATGAATAAGATTGATTGTTGTTTAAACAATTGTATGATATATTGGGATGAAGATTCAGGATTGAAATGGTGTAGGATATGTGGGCAATCGAGGTACAAGAGTGAACATGAAGGAGCTGGTTCAAGCAGGAGGAAAAGTGTTACATATAAAAGGATGCATTACTTTCCTTTACTCCACGTTTGTTGTGATTATACAGATCAGAAGCTAGTGCTGCAAATATGAGATGGCATGTCGAACATCAATTTAAAAAAGGAGAAATGGGACATCCATTGATCCATAAGCTTGGAAGCATTTCAATGAAAACCATCCTGATTTTGCAGAGGAGATCAGAAATGTAAGATTAGGTCTATGTACTGATGGCTTCCAACCATTCGGTCAAGCAGGAAAATAGTATTCTTATTGGCCTGTGATATTGACTGTATATAATCTTCCACCATGGTAGTGCATGAAAGATTCTGCAATGTTTCTGACAGTTTTGGTGCCTTGTCCTTCAAATCCAAAGGAAAAGATTAATGTTTTTTTCAACCTTTGGTAGCCGAATTAAAAATGTTGTGGGAAACTGGAGAATAGCATTTGACATATCAATGAAACAAAATTTTATTACAAGAGCAGCTCTGATGTGGACAATAAGTGACTTTTCAGTATATGCAATGTTGTCTGGGTGGAGCACTACTGGGCGTATTGCATGCATTTATTGCATGGATGATTCTGATGCATTCACATTGCAGAAGAGTGGTAAGCAGTCATGGTTTGATAATTATAGAAAGTTCTTGCCTACAAATCATCCTTATAGGCGTAACTTGACTGCCTTCACAAAGAACAAAGCAGTTACAAAAGTTGTTCCATCGATTATGTCTAGCACAGTTATTTTGGATACTATAGATCAATTGGGTTTGAAGTATGCATGGGAACCAGATGCTGATAGAATAAATGGGCATATACGGAAAGAACATAGTTGGAGGAAGCGGAGTATTCTTTGGGATTTACCATATTGGAGTACCAATCTCATCCGACACAACTTGGATGTGATGCATATTGAGAAAAATTTCTTTGATAACATATTTAACACAGAGCTAAACATCCCGGAGAAACAAGGACACTGCAAAATCA
This sequence comes from Calamus simplicifolius, assembly GCA_900491605.1. Lineage (NCBI taxonomy): Eukaryota > Viridiplantae > Streptophyta > Magnoliopsida > Arecales > Arecaceae > Calamus > Calamus simplicifolius. The sequence continues at coordinate 12,409 of UESW01003716.1, read as the reverse complement.
AGAGAAGAACTTAATTTATATTGTAGAAGACGTGATTTAAGGAGGAATGGTGATGGGACATATCCTAAGCATGTAGCCTTGACAGAAATTCTCGAGCAGTGTTATGTCAATGGGTTAAAGGGTTGAAATTTCTAGATGGATATGCCTCAACATTGGTAGATGTGTCAACATGCATAAGCTTAAGTTGTTTGGCATGAAGAGTCATGACTGTCATGTATTTATGCAGCGATTATTACCCATAGCTTTCCATGAATTACTTCCTATCCACATATGGAAGGCACTAACGGAGCTTAGCTTATTCTTTAAGGAGTTAACTGCTAGAGTCATTACTTCTGCATCAATGGCAAGGCTTGAGGAATAAATTCCTATTATATTATGCAAATTAGAGCGAATATTCCCTACTGGTTCACTTACCATATGATGCAAGTATAGCTGGTCCTGTGCGGATGTATCCTTTTGAGAGGTAAGTATCTAAATAATAGTATTATATATTATTGTTTCAAATAAATTTAAATAACAATCTAGTTAATTGATTGCTTTACGTATTTTAACAAATAGATATCTTAAGAAGTTAAAAAATAATATGCGCAATAAGGCAAAGGTTGAAGGTTCGATATGCAATGCATACTTGGTTGAGAAAGTTTCAATTTTTACCTCGCATTATTTCAAGGATCACAGCCACACAATGAACCGAAATGTGGCCCGCAACAGTGATGGATGTGCGAATGAAGGAGAAGCTATTGATGGGAGGATATCAATTTTTAAAAGTGCTGGCCAAACATTTGGAAAAAAAAAAAGAGAAGGGATTTGAGTGATGTCGAGTACATTGCAGCCCATAATTACATTTTAATGAACTGTCGAGAAGCCGATCCATACATCAAGTATGTATATACTCAGTCTTCTAACATTGAACTTCTATTTGTAAAATCAATAATAGTAAAGAAATTATTTGCTGACAATAGCTTTAAATTTTTATTTGTATAGGATGTACTGTGCTAGCCAAAGATAGATATATCCCAACATCAGTGATGTTGCCATCAAATAGAAGTTAGAAACGGAGTTCGCATATTAGTTTAATGAATTTGTGAGTGTTGCGATGTGTTTGTTTGGACACTACCTTCTATTTCATGAATTAATTGTGAATTCATTATTCATTTACAGGTTAAGGGTCCATGGTCCACTATCGCAACATTTTCATTAGATGTCTAGCACAATGGCCATTGAGGACCGTAAATACCTACTCTGGTTATTTTGTGAATGGCTATAAGTTTCAGATTGAAGGATTAGGTTCTTTAAGATGCACACAAAATTGGGGCATGTGCGTCAAAGGAGAAAGCTGATGATGCCAAATCATCGGCCTCGAGCATGCGGTCGCCTCCTCCAGTGAGCTCCTCGCGCCTGCAAGTAAGTCCCGGGGGCTAGAGATTCCGGCGGGAACCCTCCGACGCTCAAGTCAGTGGTCTGGGCATCAGCCGTGAGCTTGAGGAAGCTCGAAAGAGAGAGAGAGAGATGGCTCCGAGAGAAAGATCTCTCGTTGTGAGCGTTTTGGGGTGTCATGAGCGTGTTACCTGGTCGAGGTCCCTCTTACCCTTTTTATCGATGCCTGGAATCCGTCGGCTTGGAACGTGATCTCTTGTCAGAGCATTTATTGATGGCGGTACGGTGGAGCTTACCTTCATGTGCCATGTCGCGCTGCGGGCCGCGTCCTGTCAGAGTTGGTGGCTGCAGGGCATGGCCGATCATTACGGCGCTTTCCAGACGTGTCCCCTACATCACCTTTTTGGTTGTCTATCCCTCGTAGAGCATTTGATCATGGAGTGCTCGCATGGCACTGTTCATGCCCTTGGATGAGCTTCAGAGAAGGCTATGGGTGAATACTTGCATGGTACTGTTCACCGGCACTGTTCAATGTCTGAGCCCGAGAGGGGTCTCGGGTCTCGATGGTTGGAGGTTGTGAATGCACCCCAAGACCGATGGGGGGTCTCGGGGGTTGAGATGCTGTGGAGGGACCCCGAGACCGATGGGGGGTCTCGGGGTAGGACGTTGTGACCGCACCCCGAGACCGACGGAGGGTCTCGAGGTAGGATGTTGTGAACGCACCCCGAGAACGACGGGGGTCTTGAGGTAGGATGCTATGAACGCACCCCGAGACCGACAGGGGGTCTCGGGGTAGGATGTTGTGAACGCACCCTGAGACCAACGGAGGGTCTCGGGGTAGGATGCTGTGACCGCACCCCGAGACCGACGGGGGGTCTCGGGGTAGTATGCTATGAATGCACCCCGAGACCGATGGGGGGTCTCGGGGTAGGATGCTATGACCGCACCCCAAGACCGATTGGGGGTCTTGGGGTAGGATGCTGTGAACGCACCCCGAGATCGACAGGGGATCTCAGGATAGGATGCTGTGACCGTACCCCAAGACCGACGGAGGGTCTCGGGGTAGGATGCTGTGAACGCACCCCGAGACCGATAGAGGGTCTCGGGGTAGGATGCTGTGAACGCACCCCAAGACCGATGGGGGGTCTCAGGGTAGGATGCTGTGATTGCATCCCGAGACCGATGGAGGGTCTCGGAGTAGGATGCTGTGACCGCACCCCGAGACTGACGGGGGGTCTCGGGGTAGGATGCTATGAACGCACCCCGAGACCGACAGAGAGTCTCGGGGTTAGGATGCTGTGAACGCAACCCGATACTGACGGGGGGTCTCGGGGTAGGATGCTGTGACCGCACCCCGAGACCAACGGGGCGTCTCGGGGTAGGATGTTGATGGATGCGGAGGTTGAGGTGGGTCGGAGCCAACGCCGAGACCGACGCCGAGATGGAAATGGGCTGCTGCCGACCCGGAGGTCGAGATGAGCCTTGGAGGTCGAAGCGGGGCTCTGTCAGCTTCCTTCACGGTTCTCTAACGGTGTTGGATCAGCCACATCAGATGCCCCCTCGCCCCTAAGACGAAGCGGGCCTACCCCAGCAAGGCGAAAGGGGTGTTACCTCCCAAGTGGCTGATCCTCGCCTGGTGCAGGGCTTCATGCCTGGCTGGCCCAGGGCTTCATGTGCCGACGGGTGTCGGGCTTCAGGAGCCGACGGGTGTCGAGCTTCCGGTGCCGACGGGTATCGGGCTTCTTGCCTGGCTGGTGCAGGGCTTCATGTGCCGACGGGTGTCGGGCTTCTTACCTGGCTGGTGCAGGGCTTCAGGTGCCGATGGGTGTCGGGCATCATGCCTGGCTGGCCCAAGGCTTTGGGTGCCGACGGGTGTTGGGCTTTCGATGCCGACGGGTGTCGGGCTTCTTGCCTGGCTGGTGCAGGGCTTCATGCCTGGCTGGTGCAGGGCTTCATGTGCTAACAAGTGTCAGGCTTCAGGTGCCGACGGGTGTCGAGCTTCATGCCTAGCTGGCCCAGGGCTTTGGGTGCCGACGGGTGTCGGGCTTTCGGTGCCGACGGGTGTCGGGCTTCTTGCCTGGCTGGTGCAGGGCTTCATGTGCCAACGAGTGTCGGACTTCAGCTGTCGATGGGTGTCGAGCTTCATGTGCCGATGCTTGGGGCTGGCCGGGGCCGTCCCTGCTAGACTTGGACTTTTGTTGCTGAGAGCCGGTGGTACACCGCTCTGCCAGTGGTACACTGGGCATCATGCCTGGCTGGCCCAGGGCTTTGGTGCCGACCGGGATCGGGCTTCATGCCTGGCTAGCCCAGGGCTTTGGTGCCGATCGGGGTTAGGCTTCATGCCTGGCTGGCCCAGGGCTTTGGTGCCGGCGCTTGGGACCGGCGGGGCCATCCTGTTGGACCTAGACTTTTGTTGCTGAGAGCTGTGGTACACGCTCAGCCAGTGGTACACTGGGCTTCATGCCTGGCTGGCCCAGGGCTTTGGTGCCAGCGCTTGGGGCCGGTCGGGGCCATCCCTGCTGGACCCGGACTTTTGTTGCTGAGAGCCGGTGGTACACAGCTCTGCCAGTGGTACACTGGGCTTCATGCCTGGCTGGCCAGGGCTTTGGTGCCGACGGGGTCGGGCTTCATGCCTGGCTGGTGCAGGGCTTCAGGTGCCGACGGGTGTCGGGCTTCATGCCTGGCTAGCCCAGGGCTTGGGTGCCGACGGGTGTTGGTCTTTCGGTGCCGACGGGTGTCGGGCTTCTTGCCTAGCTGGTGCAGGGCTTCATGCCTGGCTGGTGCAGGGCTTCATGTGCCGACGGGTGTCGGGCTTCAGGAGCCGACAGGTGTCGGGCTTTCGGTGCCGACGGGTATCGGGCTTCTTGCCTGGCTGGTGCAGGGCTTCAGGTGCCGACGGGTGTCAGGCTTCATGCCTGGCTGGTGCAGGGCTTCAGGTGCCGATGGGTGTCGGGCTTCATGCCTGGCTGGCCCAGGGCTTTGGGTGCCGACGGGTGTCGGGCTTTCGGTGCCGACGGGTGTCGGGCTTCTTGCCTGGCTGGTGCAGGGCTTCATGCCTGGCTGGTGTAGGGCTTCATGTGCCGACGAGTGTCGGGCTTCAGGTGCCGACGGGTGTCGGCTTCATGTGCCGACGCTTGGGGCCGGCCGAGGCCATCCCTGCTGGACCCGGACTTTTGTTGCTGAGAGCCAGTGGTACTCCGCTCTGCTAGTGGTACACTGGGCTTCATGCCTGGTTGGCCCAGGGATTTGGTGCCGACCAGGGTCGGGCTTCATGCCTGGCTGGCCAGGGCTTTGGTGCCGGCGCTTGGGGCAGGCCGGGGCCGTCCCTACTGGACCCGGACTTTTGTTGCTGAGAGCCGGTGGTACACCGCTCTGCCATTGGTACACTGGGCTTCATGCCTGGCTGGCCCAAGGCTTTGGTGCCGACCGGGGTCGGGCTTCATGCCTGGCTGGCCCAGGGCTTTGGTGCCGGTGCTTGGGCCGACCGGGGCCATCCCTGCTGGACCCAGACTTTTGTTGCTGAGAGCCGGTGGTACATAGCTCTGCTAGTGGTACACTAGGCTTCATGCCTGGCTGGCCTAGGGCTTTGGTGCCGGCGCTTGGGGCCGGCCGGGGCCGTCCCTGCTAGACCCAAACTTTTGTTGCTGAGAGCTGGTGGTACACCACTCTGCCAGTGGTACACTGGGCTTCATGCCTGGCTGGCCCAGGGCTTTGGTGCCGACCGGGGTCGGTCTTCATGCCTGGCTGGCCCAAGGCTTTGGTGCCGGCGCTTGGGGCCGGCCGGGCCTTCCCTGCTGGACCCGGACTTTTGTTGCTGAGAGCCGATGGTACACCTCTCTGCCAGTGGTACACTAGGCTTCATGCCTAGCTGGCCCAGGGCTTTGGTGCCGACCGGGGTTGGGCTTCATGCCTGGCTGGCCCAGGGGTTTGGTGCCGGCGCTTGGGGCCGGCCGGGGCCATCCCTGCTGGACCCAAACTTTTGTTGCTGAGAGCCGATGGTACACCGCTCTGCCAGTGGTACACTGGGATTCATGCCTGGCTGGCCCAGGGCTTTGGTGCCGACCGGGGTCGGGCTTCATGCCTGGCTGGCCCAGGGCTTTGGTGCCGGCGCTTGGGGCCGGCCGGGGCCGTCCCTGTTGGACCCGGACTTTTGTTGCTGAGAGCCGATGGTACACCGCTCTACCAGTGGTACACTAGGCTTCATGCCTGGCTGGTCCAGGGCTTTGGTGCCGACCGGGGTTGGGCTTCATGCCTGGCTGGCCCAGGGCTTTGGTGCCGGCGCTTGGGGCCGGCCGGGGCCGTCCCTGCTGGACCCAGACTTTTGTTACTGAGAGCCGGTGGTACACCGCTCTGCAGTGGTACACTGGGCTTCATGCCTGGCTGGCCCAGGGCTTTGGTACGCCAAGGTGAGGTTGGCCTTGGATGTTGATGCAAGGTAGATCTTCCCTGCATGACATTTTTAAGTATTAATAAAAGAACTATCTTAAGTGCAATGTACTTAGCTCTTGTAGCACCCATGTTTTTCCTTTTGTGGATTTGAGCACTTCCGCTCGCTGGTGGTCTGCCCCCCAGGGAGTCATGTTAGTCGGATTGGAAGTGTCGTTGTCCTTACTTGGGCCTTCCCTCGCATTGGAGGCCAGGATAAGATGTCTGGCTGAGAAGAACGCTAGAAATCGGGACAAAGCTGGAGTCCGTTGAGGAAAGCCCCGACAGTTGGCGGTCATTGAAGATGAGCGGCCGGGAGAGTCCACTAAGGGTGGACGATTAGGAGATGTTGCTGGGAGGCCCCTTTGCCTAGCTCTTTCTTTGAAGAGATTGATTGCCCTCGATGCAGAAGCTTGAGAGCGGCTAGAACGAAATCCACAAAAGGTCCTAGGCTCGGTTTGGCTCTCGGCTTACTACCACCAGAAATTGACATGCCCATAAATCCTTGAGATGACGAATAATGTCTCAAGTTCACCCCTTTTGGAAATTATTCTTCGACCCATGCTGCAGTCCGCCTCTGGTTGATGAAAAGCTGAGGTTGGTGGTGAGTGAGGAGTAGAGAGAATGGTCCCTTGTTGCTCAGTGTGACATGGATGCCCCCCGGCATGATTGGTGAGGACCTTCCGGGCGTGCATCACCACCAAAGACTTGACGCTGCCCCCAGCGTAGCTGGTGGAGACCTCTTGCGCACGGGTCTTCACCATTGTTTAAGAGCTCGGGGAGAGAGGAGTTGTCGATTGCCGATTCGAAATCTCTCTTATTCCCCCCTTTCTGGCGTGCCAATCTGATGACGCCAAATCACCGGCCTCGAGCGTACGGTCGCCTCCTCCAGTGAGCTCCTCGTGCCTGCAAGCAAGTCCCGGGCTGGAGATTCCGGCGAGGACCCTCTGACGCTCAAGTCATTGGTCTGGGCATCAGCCGTGAGCTTGAGGAAGCTCGAAAGAGAAAGAGAGATGGCTCCGAGAGAAAGATCTCTCGTTGTGAGCGTTTTGGGGTGTCATGAGCGTGTTACCTGGTCGAGGTCCCTCTTACCCTTTTTTTCGATGCTTAGAATCCGTCGGCTTGGAACGTGATCTCTTGTCAGAGCATTTATTGATGGTGGTACGGTGGAGCTTACCTCCATGTGCCGTGTCGCACTGTGGGCCGCGTCCTGTCAGAGTTGGTGGCTGCAGGGCATGGCCAATCGTTACGGCGCTTTCCAGACGTGTCCCCTACGTTACCTTTTTGGTTGTCTATCCCTCGTAAAGCATTTGATCATAGAGTGCTTGCATGGCACTGTTCATGCCCTTGGATGAGCTTCAGAGAAGGCTGTGGGTGAATACTTGCATGATACTATTCACCGGCACTATTCAATATCCGAGCTCGAGAGGGGTCTCGGGTCTTGGTGGTTGGAGGTTGTGAATGCACCCCGAGACCGACGGGGGGTCTTGGGGGTTGAGATGCTGTGGAGGGACCCTGAGACCGATGGGGGGTCTCGGGGTAGGACGTTGTGACCGCACCCCGAGACCGACGGGGGGTCTCGGGGTAGGATGTGTGAACGTACCCCGAGACCGATGGGGGGTCTCGGGATAGGATGCTGTGATGCACCCCGAGACCGACGGGGGGTCTCGGGGTAGGATGTTGACGCACCCGAGACCGACGGGGGGTCTCGGGGTAGGATGAACACCCCGAGACCGCGGGGGTTGTGATGTGTGCACCCCGAGACCGACGGGGGTCTCGGGGTAGGATGCTGTGACCGCACCCCGAGACCGACGGGGGTCTCGGGGTAGGATGTGTGAAATGTACCCCGAGACGATGGGGGGTCTCGGGTAGGATGTTGACCGCACCCCGAGACCGACTGGGGGTCTCGGGGTAGGATGTGTGAGTGCACCCCGAGACCGACGGGGGTCTCGGGGTAGGATGCTGTGACCGCACCCCGAGACCGACGGGGGTCTCGGGGTAGGATGTGTGAGCACCCCGAGACCGACGGGAGATCTCGGGGTAGGATGCTGTGAACCCCGAGACCGATGGGGGGTCTCGGGGTAGGATGCTGTGGTGAGACCGACGGAGGGTCTCGGGGTAGGATGCTGTGCACCCGAGACCGACGGGGGGTCTCGGGGTAGGATGCTGTGAATGCTGAGAGCACCCCGAGACCGACGGGGGTCTCGGGGTAGGATGTTGATGGACGCAGAGGTCGAGGTGGACCGAGACCGACGCCGAGACCGACCGCCGGAGATGGAAATGGGCCGTGCCGACCCGAGGTCGAGTGGGCCTTGGAGGTCGAAGCGGGGCTCTATCAGCTTCCTTCACGGTTCTCTAACGGCGTTGGATCAGCCACATCAAAAGCATTGAAGCAAATATGCTGGATTATTATGGGAAGTTAGTTGAGGTGGTTGAAGTTGAATATCCTGGTTGGCCTATGAAATATACTATCTTATTTCATTGCAACTGGTTTGATCCAATAGTAAATGTGAAGACTAGGATTCACAATGAATATAATTTGGCTAAAGTGAACCATAAACGGAGATCACCATTGTGCTTGCTGTTTCAAAAATCATGGCACGATCGACCATTGTGCTTGCTGAAAACTCTTTGACTCAATCACCTGATTCCCCTGCATTTCAAGAGGATGAGATGGAAATACATATAATTGAGGATGACACATTCTGCTCCTGAAACATCACTTAGAGATCCGACCGATGATATCCAAGAAATTGAGGATGTTAATGTTCCATTGGATGACGACGAAGATGAATTTCAATCACAGTCAGATTCAGCATCGGATGTCAAACCAATTATTGATGACACAAACGAAACTGACTCTGCATAGAGGTTGACAATTGCAAGATGAATTTATTTGTGCTTTATTTTACATGTACATTCATTATCCATAATTAGGTAAAAATTAAATCTCTATTATTTTCAGTATGAGGGGCCGGGGGAGATTCATTGCTGATAGACTTGGTGGATAGTGACACAGTATCAACCCATCCGATCCATCGACCTCATCAGTAGGACAGTTCAGATCTGCACCCCCTACACAGCCTTCATTGTCTCCACAGGGGATGTCACATCATCCTGATTCATCTCATGATGCTGCTTCTTCACCAGCACAGACGGTGGAGAGTTCTTCATTCTCAGGCGACAGAGTACTTGTACTAGATGCACATGGGTTGTAAGTACTTAATTTCTTTTATTGTTATGCTAATTTTAATGCTAATTATTTATAAACATGCATTGTTTACCTTTATATTTTGGTAGCAATTTTATTAAGCAGCATACATATGTGTTTAAACTACACAAAGCACTTTATATTTTAAAATAAGCACCTAGAGCTTGGTATGACAGACTAAGTAAATTTCTAATTGAAAATAATTTTTCTAGAGAAAATATTGATAAAATCCTGTTTTTGAAAAGAAAAGATAAAGACTTATTGGTAGTACAAATCTATGTAGATGATATTGTTAGTAATAGTGCCATAGGCCTATTGTATGGACATGGTATTTTGAATATTTATGAGCATTTACTATTATCATAATTTGCATTATTATATAATAATGTCCTTGAATAATATATTTATTCTAAATGTCCCTAATCGGTTATTTGTGGAAATAACATAAATTAAGATTAGTATGAAATTTGATTGATATTCATGGATGAATATGTGTATGAGATCAAATCAAATTTATATGTATTTGTTGAGAACAAATATTGGACAAGACCCGCCTTGAGATTAATACATGGATCAAAGTCATAAGTTAATCTCTAGTAGTTGTGTCATTAAATCCTTAGACCTGAGATTGCCATAGTTCTCAACATGAGGAATATTATGTTTGACATAATCAAACGTTGTCTTTAACCGGGATGATTATAAAGATTATGATTGAACATAATAAGAATCATGTAGTGAGATGTGAGTGATTAAGATGGAATTTGTCCCTCTTATTATAAGAGAGATATCTCTGGGCCCTCGATGATTGAGACTGAGAAATGCATAGCCGTGCTCAAATGAATTGATGGAGATCAATATGGGTTTCAAGAAATTAAAGATAGAGCGATATAAGGTTGACTTATCCATGCCTTATATTCTATCAAGATATCATGTGACAAAAGGATTATGTTAATAGCTACTTTAAGGTTGTCTCGGAACATGAGCTTTTCATTTAACTTGGGTAGTCATAATGTCTTGCTAGAGGCCGCTTATGACTTGTAGGATCAAAATGTGATTTAGGCCTACTGCCAACGTTAATTGAACCTATAGGGTCGCACACTAAGAACAGACAATAATGGTTACGGTTTGTTACTCTCTATAGTAATTTAAAATGATGAGATTATTTTAAATTAAATAATAATTAGTTGTCATTTATTCGAGTTTAATTAAGAAAATTTAAATTTAATTTAAATTGTGACAAGTAATTAAATTGTTACATTTTCTTATTGGATAAGGAAATAATCCATAAAGTTTTTTTTTTGGTTAAAATATATATTCCTTATTTTGTAAGGAAAGGATTTAAATTGTTATTATTTAAAAGAAGTTTTAAATAAACATTAATTAAAATCCTAGTGAACCAAAAACTATATGATATGTACGTTTTAAAGTCTGTGGGGCTTTTGAAAGGTCACGTCGATTAGGTATTTGAAAGGTCATATCGATTGGGCATTTAAAAGGTCATGTCGATTGGGGCTTTTGAAGCGTCGTGTCTTTTGCATGGATAAATAGAGAGTTGGAAAATGGTTCGTTTTTTGTGAAAAATGGACTTATTGAACTAGCATTCAAAAACTATTTTGGTGTCCGTTCGTGTGCGGATACTTGTAGAGGGTGGTCGTCTTTCTGAAGGCAGCACCTTTGAAGATCCAAGCAAATCTAACACAAGAACAGACGGATTATATACTGATCAATAAAAGGTAATGTTTTTCGTTTATCCTTCTTTCGTTTTTATGAAACGCATGTGATCCTTGGTAGATTATGGAATAAATTTATTTTGTTTCCGCTGCCATTTTATTCCAATTAGATTGGGATTTTCTATTCCGTAACCCAACAGATATAGTATTCGGTGCTTCTAACAATCTTCTTTGTCAAGAATTTGCAAAGTTGATGCAGTGTGAATTTGAGATGAGCATGATGAGAGAACTTAACTTCTTCCTTGGACTTCAAATCAAACAAGAAAGAGAGGGGATCGTCATCAACCAAACAAAGTACACTAAAGAAATCCTCAAGAAGTTTGGTATGGAATCAGTTAAACCTCTTAGAACATATATGAGTCCTTCATGCAAACTCGATAAAGATGAAGATGTTAAGTAAATTGATCAAAAATATTATAGAGGTATGATCGGTTCTCTACTTTATTTAACAGCAAGTAGACCTGTTATTATGTTCGTTGTATGCTTATGTGCTAGATATCAGTCTGAACCTAAAGAATCTCACTTAATT